>JAHRHZ010000138.1:2583593-2606093 GCA_024137785.1 Ginglymostoma cirratum
TATTTATTTCAGAACCCTCTTCCCCTCCCCCATTTCTGATGAAGGGTCTAGGCCCGAAACGTCAAGTTTTCCTGCTCCTATGATGCTGCTTGACCTGCTGTGTTCATCCAGCCCCATGCTTGTTATCTCGGATTCTCCAGCATCTGCAGTACCTTTTATCTCTAAGCATTTGTGTGTTGTTTTATGAGAAATAGTGTAATCAGATTCATTTAAAATTTTTGAAATATTGATAAATGAATTGTTTGACAGAAGATCTATTCATGTTTGACAAATCTTAAAGGATGATTATTACAGGTGCTTCATCACACAGCTGCCAGTAGTGCAAAGAAAAACACTGGGAATGCATAAGAGGCCAGTTTTGGAGGATCACTTTGAAGGTTATTGGGCTGGAGAACGTTGCTGATATAGGCAGTAACATTTATCTAACCTTCAAAACAAAAATAATAAATTGCATCCTTCCCAACACAGTAAACACTCAACTTTAAAGTTGTTCTGCAGCAAAATGATTAGCTTACAAATATGTTCTTTGATGCATAATACAAAAGTTAATGATTTAAAAAAAGCACGCAGAAGCTTAACACAAACTTGTCTATATTATTGGAATACAGGTTTGTAAAAGAAATATGTCTGGTGTGTAACAGTATACCTGGAGGCCCTTGAGGTCCTACTAAGCCATCAATGGATTTGCCGATAACCCCCTTGTCTCCCTTTACACCACGGTCACCTTTAGATAAAAAAAACGTAAGATTCAGAGTGGACACAGTGTTATTTAACAGAGCTGTCAAATGTAGCATACATTTATGACAGTTTTCTGTAATATATTCTTCATTTTAATATACATATCACATGCAGAGATACATCACTTTCAATAAATTGATCTTTAGCAACAGGTCTGTTCAATCTCTGCCAACTTCCTTTTCAATATACTTTGCAGATAATGTGAACCAAACAATGATTTTCAGTTCGATGTTATTCAGTAATTTGTCACAGGTCTGTTTTATGCCGACTTGGTTTTGAAATAATTACCTTTATCTCGCTTCATACTATGTTGGAAGTGGATGCAGTGGTGTAGAGTGCAGTGCCCTAGGTCAGGCTCAACACTCATCTAAAGTCAACTACCAAAGGATGCAATTCCAGGGGAATGCTCCATGGTTTCTACTAGACTGAGCACTGAGCAGGCTGGAAAAGAAAAGGCTGAGGGATAATCTGACAGAAGTCTTTAAACTTATAAAGGTATTTACTAAGGTAAACATAGAGGATCGTTTCCACTTCTGGAGCAGACCAGACTAAAGGCAATAAATATATAAAAAGTCTAATAAGGAATTCAGAAGAAAAAATTATTCCTGACTTTCACACAGGGGAGTTAAGGTGAATGCCATAGACACACTTAAGTCTGAGGTAGAAAGAAGTTGAAGGGTAAAATGATAGGATGAGATGAAGTGGCGTTGAAGGAGAGTTGAGAGCATAGACACAAGCCCAGACCGGGGCTGAAAGTGTGTTACCGCCAAGTCAAGGATGATACCTGCTATGTCACGCGTAGGTTGTATTTAGAAGCTTTCTGGGAATGAGTAGGCTTCAGGGTGAGAGATAACACGTACTGCAGATGCTGGAGAATCCGAGATAACAAGGTGTGGAGCTGAATGAACACAGCAGGCCAAGCAGCATCAAAGGAGCAGATGATGAGAAAAGCATGGAGCCAGATCAACTCTAAAAGGTACCAACTATGATGGAATACCAGAGTGGGGTGGTGCACTAGGGTTGCATTGATGGAAACTTGTAGACCTGTCATTAGAGAACTCTCACCCAAGCCCCAGGGAACCTTGCAACGTGCAACACAATGCCCTTCTCTCAAAAAGGGTATTTTTGCTCCTTTTATACACTCCATAAAAGAAAGTGAATGTAGCAACTACGATCAGTTTGAACAGGAAAGGGAGAGAAAGTAAAATCAAGAACGTTTTATGATTTGAAAGGGACATTGGAACAGATTCAGTAGTAACCTTTGAAGACAAATTGGAGAAATGCTTGAAGAAAAAAAAAATTACTGTTCAATAGGGAAAGGACAGAGTTGAGGAATTAATTCAATAGCTCTGCTCAGGAGCTATCACAGACACGGTGGTCTTCTTTTGGTAAGATAAATGAAAACCTTAGTGAAAATGAAAACAACCAGAACTGGAGGCAGCCATCATGGATTCCTGAAGCTGAATTCCTCAAGAATGAGTTTCTCTTTAAGACAAACAACATGGCAAAATCTTTCCTGATTCTTTTGATATTTCCATAACAACTCAATGGCATGAGGTATGGCCGTTAACTGCATGTGGAAATCATTACATCTCCTCTGATCTAATTGGCCATCACCACAGTCACATGGTATTTGGATGCATCTTGACTACCTTCAAACTCAACACGGACCATGAGCCACAATTCTTCACCGCCTAAACAGTGTCTGAATTTCATCTCTGGGCTGCTGGATGTGGGAAGCAGTTAACTTGAGTAAGTTCAATATCCACCTTCTTCCTTTACTGCCACACTATGGAAGCAGTAAGCCACCTCATCACCTCCACAGCATCTCTATCCCCTACAGCCTTTGTCACCAACGGAACATCAAGATTCTGAAGGGTCTTGACAGGGGGGGACACAGAGGCTGTAGTTTCTGCCTGGGGAATCTAGAACTTGGGAAGACAGATTCAGGAGAAGACTTCAATCATTTCGCTCTGAGATGGGACGTTTCTTCATTTAAAGGGTCATGAATCCTTGAAATTCTCCAACACAGAGTATTATCAGTGCTCCATTATCGAATGTATTTAAGTTTGAGAATAGGCAGACCGTCAGTGTCTTAGGGAATTAAGGAATATGGGGATTGGGTATGAAAGTGGTATTGAAGCTGAAGATCAGTCATGAATCATATTGAATAGCATAGCAGGACTGAGAGGGCTGAATGGTCTACTCCTGCTCCTGTTTCTCATTGTCTTACACGAGCAATGCCATGGAATCACAATCGCCACCAGGTCCTTCTTCAAGCCACATGCTGTACCACTGGTCATTCAAATCCCAGAAATTTACACCGAGAACTCCTTACCCAATGTTGTTTGGGACCATCACTCCTACAAAGACTGCAGTAGTTCAAAAAGAAAGTTGACACCAACTCCTCAAGGTGGCAAGGGATTGGAAACACTGGCCTTGCCAGCGAATATCCACGTCCCAAAAGCGAAGCCCATCAGCCACATCATGTTTTTACTGTTTTAAGTTGCACCCGTGAAGGTTTGTCATATGCTAATGTAGTCCAGCTGGTGATGGGTCAAATCCTGTGTCAAGTTAAACCCTCTGAAATCAGCCTTACCTCGCGGTCCTGTGTCACCGAGGTCTCCAGATGGTCCGGTCAATCCTGTTGGACCTCGTCTGCCTGGATGGCCAACATTGCCCTTCGGCCCTGGTGGACCTGGAGGACCAGGGGGGCCACGCCTTCCTATCATTCCAGGGGCCATTGGCCTTCTCAGATTATTAGCTAACAATGCAATCTGATCTAGAAGGAGAAATAAAACAGAAGAAAATTCAACTTGCAATTAAATTTTCATTCTGGTCAGAGTTTTAAGCTATAGTATGATTTCAGGTGTAGGTTCATTTTTAGTACTTTTCAGTATTCGAACATTTCACCTTTGTTACAAAGCAAACCAGAAGAATGTGCATTAATACAGCACCTTTCAGAGACTCAGAATGTCCTCAATGCTTCACAGCCCATGCAGTCAAGTTACTGTTCTGCTACTTTTTCTTCCCCAATTCATAACGCCCACTTCACAGAGAACAGCAATGAGATGAATAACCCCGATTAATTTGTTCCTGGTGGTGTTTACTGAAAGTTAAATATTGGCCATGGCACCAGGAGGACTTCCCTGCTTTTCTTCAAACGCACAATAACACCTTTCACATTTACCTGTGAGGGAAGATGGTGCTTCAGTTCAGCAAAAAGCTGGTTTCTCTAACAGCTTCTTTAGAACTGCAGTGTGATGGTTACCTAGGAGATGTCCTGCTTCATTATGTTCCTGACTCCATTCCCATCTGGCATTTTGATTAAATTGGAATCACTAGGTTAAAGATCAAGGTTGAACACCACCAACATGAGAAAGAGTAGGAGAGGCAAATAGATTCAAGGGTATTAAGGTTAGGCTTTATAGAATGTAGGAAGAATAAGGACCGAGAAAGGCAAAGGAACCCAGTTTTGAAGTCCTGGCAAATAACATATTATATGAGGAGATGATAAACCAATCATTGACCTCATGGTGTTGCATCTACAATGCATACATCATATTTCACCTTACAAGAGAGGAACATTTCAGAGGAGGATAGCAATTTCAATAACACTGAGAGATTGTATATACACTTAGTCATAAATCCTGTGGGAGAGGTGTTGTCCTGGAGATGAGCATAGTTTTTGGGTCTTGGCTGGCCTCAGGCTTTTAAGAGTAAAGATGGGTCGGACAAGCAAAACATTTCCTCTTGGAATCAGGAGCAACCAGGGATGTGTCAGTTCGTTACCTTATGGTTAAATGAAGCTGTGCAACAGGAATATAATTTTATCGGTAAAATTAAATTCAACATTTTTGTAGGATAAATTTGGCAAAAACAGCGTTTTTAGTTTAATTTTGGAACCAAACTCTATACCTTAGGTTTCTGATTGACTTAATTTTGAAATCCTAAGTACTGAAGAATAGTTTCACAAATCCTTCAAGAGGCATAAATTTTGAAATTTATCTATGCACTGATATAGATGATAATGCATATATTTATTTTCAAGACAGCTACATCAAGGGAGATGTTAAATAATATTTTCTTCACTTTTTTAAATATCATGTGTTCTGAAACAAATTAGATATGGGAAATAATAGATTCATATTTTAATGGTGTCCTTTCTCCTATGCACAATATTAATGTGCATGGAACATGAGTAAACATTCTCCAGAGATAAAAGCTACTGCAGAAGCTGGAGAATCTGAGATAACAAGGTGTGGGGCTGGATGAACACAGCAGGCCAAGCAGCATCATAGGAGCAGGAAAGCTTGACGTTTCGGGCCTAGACCCTTCATCAGAAATGGGGGAGGGGAAGAGGGTTCTGAAATAAATAGGGAGAGAGGGGGAGGCGGATAGAGGATGGATAGAGGAGAGGATAGGTGGAGAGGAGGCAGACAAGTCGAAGAGGCGGGGATGGAGCCAGTAAAGGTGAGTGTAGGTGGAGGGGTAGGGAGAAGATAGGTCAGTCCAGGGAGGACGGACAGGTCAAGGGGGCGGGATGATGTTAGTAGATAGGAGATGGGGGTGGGGCTTGAGGTGGGAGGAGGGGATAGGTGAGAGGAAGGACAGGTTAGGGAGGTGGAGATGAGCTGGGCTGGTTTTGGGATGCGGTTGGGGGAGGGGAGATTGTGAAGCTTGTGAAATCCACATTGATACCATTGGGCTGCAGGGTTCCCACATACTTTACTTCAAACTGTTATGATTTCAGCCACAGCTGATTGCCTCAGCATTTCCCATTGTAAATTGTTGACATGCTGCACTGATTCCATACTCCTACCAAGGGTGGCATTCTAGTGTCACCACTGGTAGGAAGGTGTAATTGCAGCATGCTGTGCGAGCAAAAGGACTTGCCATTATACATGGGCAAACAGGAGTTTGTGGATGGAATATGCTCCCTATTTCACTTTAAGTCCTCACTATAACACCAGAGCTGGTGAAAGTTGTGATTTTCCCAAAATCCCTTACTTCTGCAATGGTCTAATGGACTGAAAGGTTGCAAATGTAATGCCACTGTTCAAGAAAGTAAGTTAGTTATTGGGGAAATGTTTGAATGTATTAGGCATGTTATTAAGGAATTGTAACAGTGCACCAAGAAAATCATAGTACGATTTCAAATCTTCTACAGACACAAGAAAGGTGTGGGATGATTGATAGACAGCTAAACTGGTACCTTTATTCGAGAAGAGTAGTAGAGATAAACCAGGGGTCGAGATGCTCGTGAGTCTCACATCAGTGGTAGGGAAACAAAAAAATTCTCTATTCTGAGGGACAGAATTTATTTTCACTTGGAGGGGCAATGATTAGTCAAGAATAGTCAGCATGGTTTTGTTAGGGGGAGATCATGTCCAACAAATGTGATTGAGTTTTTTTGAGGAGGTGACTAGGTGTGTAGATAGGGGTAGTGCAGTTAATGTAATCTGCATAAACTGCAGTAAAGTTTTTGATAAGGAGTCGCATGGGAAACTGTTCAAGAAGGTAAGAGCCCATGGGAACAAAGCTAGTTTGGCAAATTGGATCAAAAATTGTCTTAGTGGCTGGAAGCAGAAGGTGTTGTTTGATGTTTGTTGTATATTTTATTCATTCACGGGATGAGGGCATCACTGACCAGACATTTATTGCCCATCCCTAATTTCTCAGAGAGCAATTGAGAGTCAACCACATTGCTGTGGGTCTAGAGTCACATTTAGGCCAGACCAGGTAAGGATGGCAGTTTCCTTCCCTAAAGGACATTAGTGAGCCAGATGGGTTTTTCCTGACAATCGACAATGGATTCGTGGTCATCATTAGGTTCTTAATTCGAGATATTTTATTGAATTCAAATACTACCATCTGCTGTGGCGGGATTCAGACCTAAGTCCCCAGAACATTATCTGGGTCACTGGATTAACAGCCCAGTTATAATACCACTAGGCCGTCGCCTCACCTATTGTGAGTGGAAGCTTGTGTCCAGTGGCGAATAATGGGGTTCGGTGCTGTGTCCCTTACTGGTTGTGGTACATTAATGAGTTACACACAAATGTAGGAGGTGTGATCAGTAAGATTGCAGATGACACAAAAGTTGATGGTGTGGTCGACTGCGAGGAGGAAAGCTTCAGGTAATACGACAATATAGATAGGCTGGTTAAATGGGTAGAACAATGACATTTATAGTTTAACCTTTTAATAAAGTTGCTTTTAATAAAGGTGTCAAATGTTGCACTTTGGGAGGAATGACAAGGCAAGGGAGTACATGATGAATGGTTGATTGTAACCTGGTTAGTTCGAGGATGGGCAAGACCTCAGTATGCATGTGCATAGATCCTCGAAAGCAACAGATCAAGTGGATAAGAAGGCATCTGGGATACCTTGCCTTTATTTGTTGAAGGATTGAGTACAAGAGCTGGGAGGTTATGATGGAGCTATATAGGGCATTAGTTAGACCCACAGCTGTGTGCGGTTCTGGTCACCACATTACACGAAGGATACGATTGCACTGAAGGGCGTACAGAGGAGATTCACCACGACGTTGCCTGGGTTGGAGTGTTTCAGCTATGAAGAGAAACTACACAGGCTACGGTTGTTTTCCTTGGCGCAGAGAACATTGAGGTAGGGACCTGGCTGAGGTCTACAAAATTATGAAAGGTATAGATAGGGTCAATGGGAATAAACTTTTCCTCTTAGTAGTGGGGTTAATTACCAAGGGACATGGGCTTCTGGTAAGGGGCTGGAGATTTAGAGGGGATTTAAGGGTAAATTCTTTTATTCAGGCAGATGTCTGAAACTCACTGCCTGAAAGGATGGTAGAAGTGGAATCCATTACAACTTTTAAGAAGTATTGAGATGAATTTTTCTAATACCATAGCATACAAGGCAATGGGGAAAGTGATGAGAAATGGGATTATAGTATACAGGCACTTGATGATTGGTATGGATACAATGGGCCAAAGGGCCTCTCACAGTGCTGTAATCTTTTATGGCTGTATGATTAATCAAAATCTTCTTTAATAGAATAACAGAACTTTGATGAGGATAGTGAGGTTGATGTTGCACATATAAGCTTCCAGAAGGGGCTTAATGAAGATCCACAAAATAAACTTATAACAATACTCTGATAGAGTAAATAAGGGCAGCTATTTCCAGTGAGAGAAAGGTTGGTAACCACAACATGCAGGTGTAAGGTATTTTTAATAAATTAATGAGAGGTGATGAGGAGGAAGTGTTTTATGCAGTGAGTTGTTACAATCTAGGAGGAACTTCCTGAAAGGATGGTTAAAGGAGGTTCATAAGGTCAGATAGGATATGTAGCAAAGAAACAGGCCATTCATCCCAACCAGTTCAGGCTAGCCTTCATGCTTTACTCAAGCAACCTCCCATCATTTCTGACCTAAACGTATCATTGTGACCCTCTATTCCATTCTCCCTTAAATTCTTGTCTAGATTCTGTTTTGATGTAACTACGCTATTTCCTTCAACCACTTGGTGTGGGAGCAAGATCCATATTCTCACCATCTTTTGGATGAAGAAATTTCTTCTGAGTTCCCTTTTAGGTTTCTTTGTGACGATCATAACTGTCAAAGCAAACAGGTGAATACTTGAAGATAAACATTTACAGGGCTTTGGTAAAAGAGCAGAGGGTAGGACCAATTGGATAATCTTTCCAAAGAGCTAGCACAGGCATGATAGACCAAATGGCATCCTTCTGCATAGTACAATTTCTAAAAACATAGTCTTATGAAAGGGAAATTAAATTTGATTGACAAATCAGAGTGGTACTAATTGGATAATTCTTTGAAGGAGTCAGCACAAAGATGATGATATGATGGGGATCTGTTGATGCTGTAACCATCAGGGTAGATAAAGGGGAAACTATAGATGTGGTATATTTGGATCTTTACAAAGCATTTGATAAGGATCCACAGAAAAGTTTATTACATAAAACTATGACTTGTGCATTTAAGACCAATATATTTATATGAGTAAAGAGTAAATAGACAGAAATCAGAGAGCAGAAATAAATGTGTCATTTTCAGGCTGTTAATAGTGGGATGCCACAAAGATTGGTGCTCGGGATCCAGCTCGTTGCAATCTATATTAACGACTTGGATGAAGCAACAGAGTGTAATGGATTCACATTTGCTGACCATACAAAATCACTTGGGACAATAGGCTTTGAGGAAGACACAGAAAATGCAGAGTTATAAATAGGTGAAGTGGGCAGTTAAAAAGGCGACAGATGGACTATAATGTAACAAAATATGAGGCTATTCACTTTGATAGAAAGAATTGAAAAACAAAATATATTTTAACTGGGGAGAAAGTATTTAACATTGGTGTTTACAGGGATTTGGATGTTTTAGTACAAGGAACACAGGAGATTCGCTTGCGGGTACAACAAGCTATTAGAACGGTAAATGTTACATTGGCCTTTACTGTGAGAGAACTGGAGAAATCCTTGCAGCAATTGCATAGTGCTTTGGCAAGGATATTCCCAGACTACCAGGTTCAGATTTTGTCTCCTTGAGGAAGGCGTACCTGCCTTAAACAAGACACAGGAAAGGTTCAGTGGATTGATTCTTAGGGCAAGAGGGTTGTGCTGTGAGGAGATTCTACCGAGTAGCAGCAATCCAGATTTGCTGGAGTTTCACTGGGGATCTCATTGAAGTCCTACAGATTCTGAGAATATTTGACAGGAAATCTGAGAAGTTGTTTCCTGGTCGGAGATCTTAGAACTAGGTGCATAATCTGACGATAAAAGGAGGGCAATTTCAAACTAAGATGAGAAGAATTTGTTTTTTCACTCAGACAGTTGAGAATCTTTGGAATTCTCCACCCAAGACACATGACTACACAAGACTGAGATCAACAGGGTCATAGAGTCATACAGCATGGAAACAGACCGTTCAGTCCAACCAGTCCATGGTGACCATAATCCCAAACTAAATTAGTCCCACCTGTTTGCACTTGGCTGATATCTCTCCAAACCTTTCCTATTCATGTACTTATCCAAATGTCTCTTCAACATTGTATCTGTACACGCCTCCACCACTTCCTTTGGAGGTTCATTCCATACATAAACCACACTCTGTGTAAAAAAAAAAGCTGCCCCTCATATCTTTTTAAAAATCTTTTTCCTCTCACACTAAAAATATGCCCCCTACTCTTGAAATCCCCACTAGGGAAAAGACCCGGCTATTCACCTTATCTGTATCTGACATAATTTTATGAACGTCTATAAGGTCACCCCTCAACCTCCTACGCTCCAGTGAAAAAAGTCCCAGCCCATCCAGCCTCTCCTTATAACTCAAACCCTCCATTCCCAGCAACATCCTGATAAAGCTTTTCTGAACCCTCACCAGGGTGAACAGGACACAGTAGTCCAGAAGAGGCCTCACCGATGTCCTAGACAACCTCAATAAGACATGTCAACTCCTGTACTCAAAGGTCTGAGCAATGAAAGCAAGCGTGCTAAATGCCTTCTTAATCACCCCGTCTGTCTGTGATGCAAAATTCACTGAATTTATTGAACTCTTAAAAGAATCAAGTTGTTTGTGGGTTAGCAGCAAAGTTGAGTTGAGGTGGAAATGGAAGCATGATCTTATTAAATGGTGGAGAAGACTTGAGCCCTATGGTGTATTCCAGCTTCTACTTCTTGAGTCTTGATACTGTGGAAAAGTGACAGCCATATTAGGGATGAAATCAATCAGGCAGAGACCAATTTCAACCCCATTGTAATATAATGTGTTCCAGTGCAATTACCCGTCTGAGGATAAAACTGATTAATAAGCTTAAATTTAAAGATACTAACAACTTTATGTATGACAAATGACATATAATTTACAGGACACAAACTGGTCATTCATTTGTCCTGTGATACCATTTATTCCCTTTTCAGACATCCTCCCAGCTTATTATATCTCACAGTATAACTTGTATTCCATTTTCCCACATGTATTTATCCCACTATTGGCTTCAACCATTCCATGTAGTAATGACTTCCACATTCTAACCAGTCTCTAGGTAAAGAGCATTCTCTCACCTCTAAAGAATTGTGTTACCCCACTAAATGTGAATTTATATCTATTTTAAAGTCTGGGAATGACACAGATTTCAGTGAAGCTAACCAATGCATCATAACTGAGTGCAGAATGATGAATATTCTTTGTGCAAGGTTAATTAATTAATTGAGCCAAATGGCCAACTCCTGAAGAAGAGTAATTGGAATTAAAATGTTAATTCTGATTCTGTCTTCACAGATGGTGTGAGACCTGCTGAGTTGCTCTAGCAGTTTCTAATTTTGTTTTAGATTTCTAGCATCCACAGTTCCTTGTTTTATTTTAGTGGTCAACTGCTTCTCCTGTTTTCCATGTTTTGATGTTTCTTTAACACAAACTCACCATTGATCAGGCTGTGACAGAGTTCCCGGATTCGTTGCTCACTTGCATGTTTTCCCTGTGGATGAGTGAGAGAAAAGCATGTAACTTGATGAACATGAATCTGGGACAAAGAACTAAGGAGGAATGGGGAGTCATACACACCGCCAACTTAGAAAGCTGCAAGGTGATATAAACTTCCGGTAAATAAAGGTGAAGTCACCATAGTCTTACCAGACTATTGAGCTCTCTCTCATTAGAGAGAGGCAATTGATGGTGGTTTAACCTGAGGGTCACCATGCCTAAGGTGAGGGGAGAGGTTGAGAAGGCGAGTCCTTCATGGTAACCTCAGCCAGTGCAGGAATTGAACCCACTCTGCTGGTATCACTCTGCATCACAAAGCAGTCAAATGAGCTAACTAACCTGCCATGTAAAAAGTAAATTAACAGTACAGGCATCTACATTAACAGTCTGGCATTTAATTAATGTATTCTGCATGTTACAGGGTTTAAATCAAGCCATTGGGATGCTGCTTTCCCAAGATAACGTGTTGTCAATTTAATACAATTTAAGAAGCATGAAAGGAAACATTTACAACCTATTTTGGAGAGAGATTGTTAGGGTTAGCTTCAAAATAACCAAGAAAACGCGTGGATATTAATAACCGTGCAAAATCATCTCTATTTTAAGAGACCACCTGAATTCGGTTGGGATGCAGCTTTGGAATTTTCTGGGATGGAAGTATCTGCCACAAGAGGATGACGAGTTGATGAATTTAGAATTAACAGGTTGAGAACACATTGCCTGATGTTGTTTACAGTGTTCCTGAGATTGTTCCAGTAAGATTTCTGGCAAATAAACTACAGGATGGGCTGGCGTCGTCAGGGAGTGGTGGATTTTTATTTTATTCATTAATGGGATGAGGGCATTGCTGGTCAGGCAGCATTTATTGCTCATCCCTAATTGCTCAGAGGGCAGTTCAGAGTCAACCACATTGCTGTGGGTCTGGAGTCACATATAGGCCGGGCCAAGTATGATTTTAAATAGAGAGTTGTTGTATTATGAATTGCCCTGCCTGAGAATGTGCTACAACTAGATTTAATACTTACCTTTAAAAGTGACCTGGATAAATACTGGAAAACAGGAACAATTTGCACTTATATAAAGCTTCTAATGTATTAAAATATCCCAAGGCACTTCACAGGAGTGTTAGCAAAACAAATAACTGGCAGAGAGCCATAAGCAGGGATATTGGAAAAGTAGCAACAGAATTGAAAAGTGTTGATCGAGTGGTGGAGAGCCGGAGAATCTTATGGTCTAAGCAGCAGAAGGCTCAGCCTCCAGTTGCGAGTGGCATAAAATAGACAAGGGAATAGACGAGGCCAGACTTGAACGAAAGCACAGAATTCAAAGAGTTTGAACACAGGAGTAGAATTTGGAAACAAAAATGTGAACAGTGAAAAGAAGAAATTGGCAGAGGCATGAATAAAGAGAAAGGGAAATGCATCTAATTGCACAGCTCCTTCATGTCAGGATAAGCTGAATGGCATCCTTCAGAACTGTATGATTTTTCCTTGCATAAAGGAACTGTGCTCACGAAGTTGCCTCATGTCAGGTATGTGTGGGATTGAAATTTACTGGGAAGACTGCTGTATGAAGTAGCTGAGATTCATTATCCCCTACATCAAGTTCAAAAGGAAAGTTACAGCTAAAACTGCCCTTGCCCTGTTCTACAGGATTTCTCAAGACTTTACTCACGGGAGGACCTGCTTTTCCGGTAGTCCCGGGGATACCACGCTCTCCGGCTATACCAAGTAGCCCAGGAAGACCAGGAACACCATCTGTCCCAGGAACCCCAGCCGGACCAGGATTCCCTTTACGTCCTACCTCACCACGAGCTCCTGGCTGCAAACATCAGGAAGACAAAAATAAAATGAATTAATAGTTTGGCTAGTGTTGCACAAGATCCGGTTAGAGGTCAAAGACTGAATTGGTATGAAATAGCTGTCAGCTGCAAACTGACAAATTTAATGAATGCAAAGTAGTGGGTTTATTCTTTTCTGCTGTTTTCTTTTTCTTTCGTTCTCCTTTTCTCCCTTCCAAAGGCCTTTTCATTGAAGAAGAGTCACATCAGACTTGTTCAACATTAGCTCTGTTTCTCTGTCCACACTTCTGCCAGACCTGCTGAGTTTCTCTTGCATTCTCTGTCGGTTTCTGCCTTTTCATTGGGTCAGGTGTGAGGCCGTTTGCTGGCATGAATTTTACAACTTGCAGCTGTCAGACAGACCTGTCGGTTGTAAATACGGGAAGAATGGTAACCATGGTGTGGAGGTGCCACTGGGGTGCTCAAAGTCAGAAGTCTTTGAGGAAGGAGCAACGCTATGAAAGCTTGTGATTTCAAATGAACCTGTTGGACTATAACTTGGCGTCATGTGACTTCTGACTTTGGGGAGAATGGGGGCAACTTATCATTTCCATTGCCACCATGCTCAGCCCAGTAAGTGTCAGATGGGCCTGTAACTGAGTAAGCAGCTCACTCACCTGGTTAGAGGCAGACTTTGTTTCAAAAAGTACCATTTCTTCCGGAGACAGTGTCAGAATCATTTGTGATGTGTGTAGTAGGTCTAGTGATGCTAATGAGGAGGAACTTTAAACCTATGATTACCAAAGGTCCCAGTTGATGGCATTTCTTTGATGACACCTACCTCTCCCTTCTGCCCCTGCGGTCCTGGCTGACCCTAAAAGGGAGCAAAACAAAAGTGGTTAAAGATTCAATTGGGAATAGGCTTTCATCAGTGCAGGCTTGGTCTCCTGATGGCAATTGGTAATAGTGGTCAGAGATAGTAGGAACTGCAGATGTTGGAGAATCTGAGATAACAAGGTGTAGACCTGGATGAAAACAGCAGGCCAAGCAGCATCAGAGGAAGGCTGATGTTTTGGGCCTAGACCCTTCTTCAGTCTGTAGCTGAGGGTGATTCCACACCCAGCTGAATATCCAGACAGCCATATCCCCAATACTTCACAACAACACGACGCAAATTCTCAAAAAGACCTCAAGTTCCATCTTGGACAAGGGAGAATTCCATACACACACACGGAGACACACACAGAGACACAGACACAAGCACACAACACACATACATACCCCATGCACATAGCACACATACACATTCACAACACACACACACACATACACACGTACACAATGCACACGCACACACACCTCATGCACACCACACACACGCACACAGGGTAAATTTGTATTTGCAGATACTTTCTATTTTGTTCAAAAAGCACACAGTTTATAGACAGCCAGTCAATGTGGCATTTTATAAATTCCTACTTTAGAAATAAAACCAGTCTGACTCCAAACCAGAACACAAATGGATTCTAAACAAGGCCTCAGACTTAACATGCATTGCCTGACCTAAAATATCACCTCTTCTTTACACTTATAAAACCTTTAGATCTCTCAGAGCAGCGACTTGAAAAGAATTTTGGCATTTATATAATCATATTAATCAATTAAAACCTTCTAACTGATTAAAGATTTAACAGCATCTTAGGTTTGTTTAATACATCCTCATCAGTGGTGTGACCCTTTCATCTTTTACTTATAAATTCTGTATCTAATACCACCTTTCTCACTAACACCCGAAGAAGAAGTGAGGCTCCGAAACTTATGATTTCAATTAAACCTGCTGGATTATAACCTGGCGTTGTGTGATTTCTGACCTTGTCCACCCCAGTCCAACACCGGCACCTCCACATCACACACACATGCACACATATGCAACACACACACACACAACACACATGCAATACACACACACCACACACACACAACACACACACATACGCCAGACCATTCCCCCTCATCTCACTTCCAAAGGGTCGTCCTTTCACTCTGAGGCTGTCCCCCTTGGGTCCTAGTCTCTCCCATGACTGGAAAAATCTTCTTCGTGTCCACTCTATCCAGGCCTCTCAGTATTCTGTTAGTTTCAATCACATCTTCCTGTCATCCTTCTAAACTCCATCAAGTACAGACCCAGAATCCTCAATCGCTTCTCATATGACAAGCCCTTCAACCCTGGGATTATTCTTGAAAACCTCCACTGGACCCCCTCCAAGGCCAGCACATCCTTCCTCAGCCTAAAACTGCTCACAATATTCCAAATGCGGTCTGACCAGAGCTTTACACACCCTCAACAGTACATTTCTGCTCTTGTACTCTAGCTCTCTTGAAATGAATGCTAACATTGTATTTGCCTTTCTAACTGCCACCTGAACCTACAAGTTAACTTCAAGAGAATCCTGAACTAGGATTCCCAATTCCCTTTGTGCTTCAGATTTCCCAAGCCTTTCCTCAATTAGAAAATAGTCAATGCCTCCCTTCTTCCTAACAAAATGCATAATCTCATACTTTCCCACATTATATTCCATCTTCCCCTTCTTTTCCTACTGTCCAAATCCTTCTGCAGCCTCTCTGCCTCTTCAACACTACTTGCCCCTCCATCTATCTTTGTGTTATTCGCAAATATAGCAACAATGCCCTCAGTTCCTTTGTCCAGATCATTAATGTATGATAACATCAATGTTGCATTTCTTGAGGGAAGCCTTTAGGGAGTCTTTGCGATGCTTCCTGTGTCCTTCTCTCATGTGAGTGCCTTCCCTGAGCTGGGGAAAGATGATTTACTTTGGCAGTTGGAACATATCCCAAATACATGGCCAGCCCAGAGGAGTTGGTTTTGGATAATTATGACCTTGATGCGGGTGCTGTTAGCTGCTTCAATCTTGCTGCTGTTTGCTTGCCTGTCCTCCCAGCTGATGTCTCAAACGATGTTGATGGCAATTCTTAAGGGTCTTGAGGTGACATCAATATGTAATCCAAGTTTTGGAGCCATGTAGAAGACTTGGAATTATGTAAAGTAGCCATAGTCCTACCAGACCACACGGATACTCTCTCATTAGAGAGAAATGATTGGTGGTGGTTTAACCTGAGGGACACCATGCCTCAGGTGAGGGGAGAGTCCTTTGTGATGACATCAGCTGGCACGGGGTTTGAACTGAATCTGTTGGTTTTATTCTGCATCACAAGCCAGCCATCCAGACAACTGATCTAACCAAGTCCTCTGAAGGATAACTGCCTTATATTCATGTTTGGGAGGATTTCTCTGTTGATCTTAATCAAGGGATGGACCAGAACTGGACCTGAGACTGGTTGGTAAAGAATTCAAATCTTCTTGAGGTTGAAGCTGAAATGAATTCTTCATTAAGTGCCTGCAATGATGTTAAGGAAGGCTTGAAGATTCTCTTCTGAGAGCAGAGATAGCATTGTCATCCCCATACTGAAGTTCCACAAGCGAGGGCAGTGTCAGGTTCCTCTTGGATTTCAACAGTTGAGGTTGAGAAGTTTTCTGTCCATCCTGTAGACAATGTCCACACCACTTCGAGCTTTTCCAGCAATTTCTGTTTCTGTTTCTGATTTCCACTATCAGCAGTTCCTTCAGTTTTTAGATGATGGAGGAAAGGGTGGTGGTGGTGGGGGGGGGGGGATGACACATCCCTGACTGACCCCTGTCATGACCTCAAAGGATTCTGTTACATTACTATCAGTAAGGACCATCACGGACATCTTGTTGTGGAGGAGATAGAGGATGTTGATGAATTTCACTGGACCGATAGCCTTTGACACGATCTTCCACAGCACTTCCTGACTGAGTCAAAAGCCTTGGCCAGATCAGCGAAGGCCATGTAGAATGGGTTGGTCTTGTTCCTGGCAATACTTCATTATCATATTGTAACCAGTAGCTCATTACCGAAAACTACTTGCATCTTAATATCATAATAGAATCAACATATCACAAACATTTTACAATCAACAGCTCCTTACTGCAAATAATTCATTAAATATAACCCAATATATTGACAGGGTGGATATGGAAAGGTTTGCCCTATGGGAGACGCTAGGAGAAGGGGGCATCATCTCAGAGTAAGGCGTCATCCATTTAATACAGAGTTGAGGAGGAATTTCTACTCACAGAGGGGAGTGAATCTGTGGAATTCTTTACCAAAGTGGTCTGTTGAGGCTGGGTCATTGAGTATATTCAGGTTTGAGATAGATTTTTAATCAGCAATGAAGTCGAGGGTTATGGGGAAAAGGCAGGAAAAGTGGAGTTCAGGAGTATCAAATTTGCCACGATCTTATTGAATGGTGGAGCAGACATGATGGGCTGAATGGCCTCCTGCTTCCACATTTGATGGTCTTATATTCACAGCAGTATCTCATCCTCTTACAGCGAAATATCAGATGATAATCAGGCTGGACAGGCAGGTGAATCCGTAAACATTCTGTGTGCCTGAAACAACTGGCAGTGTTTACTGGTACTGTATTGCAGAGATTGGCATGTTCTATCAGCCGTGATCAGTGTCTATGAGTAACAAGGTTTGCTACATCAAAAAGAAATTCTGACCTCATGTTAGATTTTAACTCACCATATCACCTTTATCTCCTGGGAGCCCATCAGATCCTGCAAGTCCCTGTAAAATAGTAAACACAACAGGAGTTAGTCAGTGCTTAAACAGCAGAAAGTATGTTGCATTCCCAGTGTTAAGTTAAACATCACTCAGGGAATATTTTCTTGATATCTGACGGACAGTTGTGGAAATGTGCAGTAGTTTATATGAAAAGGGTAAAGATAGGTTCTGGGTCCTTGTTAAGATGCTGGCTATTTTCCTGTTTTTTTTTCTGAAAGGGCTCTAATTCTCAGGCTTCACCACTCAATACAGGGAATGTTCTTTTTCACTCATTCATGGGATGTGGGTGTTGCTGGCTGGGCCTGTATTTATTACCCGTGAGAAGGTGGTGCTGAGCTGCCTTCTTGAACCGCTGCAGTCCATGTGCGGTAGGTAGACCCACAATGCCATTAGGGAGGAAATTCCAGGATTGTGACCCTGTGACGCTGAAGGAACGGCAATATATTTCCAACGCAGGATGGTGAGTGGCTTGGAGGGGAACTTGCAGGTGGTGATATTCCCATGTATCTGCTGCCCTGGTCCTTCCACATGGAAATGCTCATGGGTTTGGAAGCTCGTGCTGTCTGAGAGTCTTTGATGAAGTTCTGCAGTGCATCCTGTAGATAGTACACACTGTTGTTCCTGAGCATCGATGGTGGAGGGAGTGGATGCTTGTAGATGTGGCGCCGGTCAAGTGGCCTGCATTATCCTGGCTGGTCACAGAATCACAGAGATATTCAGCACAGAAGCAGACCCTTTGGTCCAATTTGAGCAGGCCAACCAGATATCCTAAATAAATCTAGTCCTGTTTGACAGCATTTGGCCTATATCCCTCTAAACCGTTCATATTCATATACCTGTCCAGATGCCTTTTAAATGTTGTAATTGTACCAGCCTCCACCACTTCCTCTGGCAGCTCATTCCATACATGCACCACCCTCTGCATAAAAAGGTTGCCCCTTCGGTCCCTTTTAAAACGTTCTCCTCTCACCTTAACTTAGACCGGCTAGTTTTGGATTCCCCCACCCCGGGGAAAAGACCTTGTCTATTTACTCTATCCATGCTCCTCATGATTTTATAAATTTCTATAAGATAACCCCTCAGCCTCCAACACTCCAGGGAAAATAGCCCCAGCCTATTCAGCCTCTCCCTGTAGCTCAAACCCTCCAAACCTGGCAACATCCTTGTAAATCTTTTCTGAACCTTCTCAAGTTTCACAACATCCTTCCTACAGCAGGGAGACCAGAATTGAACACAGTATCCCAGTAATGACCTAAACAATATCCTGAACCGCCATAACATGATCTCCCAACTCCTATACTCAATGTACTGTCCAATAAAGGCAATCATATCAAATGCCTTCTTCACTATCCTGTCTAACTGCAACTCCACTTTCAAGGAACAATGAACCTGCACTCCAAGGACTTTTTGTTCAGCAATACTCCCCAGGACCTTACCATTAAGTGTATATGTCCTGCCCTGATTTGCCTTTCCAAAATGCAGCACCTCACATTTATTTAAATTAATCTCCATCTGCTACGGAGGAGAAAACAGAGTTAACGTTTCGGGTCCGGTGGCCACCCCTCCGTCCATTGGCCCATCTGATCAAGATCCCTTTGTACTCTGAGGTAACCTTCTTCACGGTCCACTACACCTTCAATTTTGGTGTCACCTGCAAATTTACTAACCATACCTCCTATGTTCATATCCAAATCATTTATATCAGTGACAAGAAGCAGTTGCCCCAGCACTGATCCTTGCGGCACACAGCTCGTCACAGGCCTCCAGTCTGAAAAGCAATCCTCCACCACCACCCTCTGTCTTCTACCTTTGAGCCAGTTCTGTACCAAATGGCTAGTTCTCCCTGTATTCTGTGTGAGCTAACCTTGCTAATCAGACTACCATGAGGAACCTTGATCAACACCTTACTGAAGTCCATATAGATCATGTCTTCTGCTCTGCCTCTTTGTTACTTCTTCAAAAAATTCAATCAGGTTAGTGAAACACGATTTCCCAAACACAAAGCCATGACGATCCCTAATCAGTCCTTGCCTTTCCAAATACATGTAAATCCTGACCCTCCAGATTCCCTCCAACAATTTGCCCACCACTGATGTCAGGGCCACTGGTCCATAGTTCCCTGGCTTTTCCTTACCACCTTTCTTAAATAGTGGTATCATGTTAGCCAACCTCCAATCTTCCAGCACCTCGCCTGGGGCTATTGATGTTACAAATATCTCAGCAAGGGGCCCAGCAATCACTTCCCTAGCTTCCCACAGAGTTCTAGGGTATGCTTGATTAAGTCCTGGGGACTTATCCACCTTTATGCATTTTGAGACGCCCAACACCTCCTCCTCTGTAGTATGTTTCTATTTATTTCCCCACATTCCCTGTCTTCCTTATCCTGCTCCTCATTAAACACTAACGGTGTCAAGCTTCTTTAGCGTTGTTGAAATTGCACTCATCTAGGCAAGTGGGGAGCATTCCATCACCCTCCTGACTTGTGCCTTGTAGCTGGTGGACAGGCTTTGGGGAGTCAGGCGGTGAGTTACTCACCGCAGTATTCCCAGCCTCTTATCTGCTATTGTAGTATTTATTCAGCTAGTCCAATTGAGTTTCTAGTCGATGGTAGCCCCCAGAATATTGATAGTGGGGGATTCAGTGATGGTAACACCATTGAATGTCAAGGAGATTTAGATAGATTCTCTTATTGGTGATGGTCATAGTCTCGCATTTGTGTGGCACGAATGTTCCCTGCCACTGGTAGCCCAAGCTTGGATATTGTCCAGGTCTTGCTGAATATCGTCATGTGCTTCTTCAGTATCTGAGAAGTTGTGAAGGGTGCTGAACGTTACACAGTAATCGGTGAACATCCCCACTTCTGATCTTGTGATGGAGGGAAGGTCATTGATGAAGCAGCTGAAGATGGTTGGGCCTAGGACACCACCCTGAGGAATTCCTGCAGAGATATCCTGGAGCTGAGATGACTGACCTCCCACAACCACAACCATCTTCCTATGTGTCAGGTATGTCTCCAATCACCGGAGAGTTTGCTCTCTGATACCCACTGATTCCAGTTTTGCTAGGGCTCCTGATGCCACACTCAGTCAAACGTGGCATTGATGTCCAGGGCTGTCACTCTCACCTCACCTCTGGAATTCAGCTCTTTTGTCCATGTTTGAACCAAGGCTGTAATGAGATCAGGAACTGAGTGGTTCTGGCAGAACCCAAACTGTGTCACTGAGCAGGTTATTGCTGAGCAGGTTGATAGCTCTGTTACTGACACCTTCCATCACTTTACTGATGATTGAGAGTAGACTGATAGCTCAGCAATTGACCGGGTTGGATTTGTTCTGATTTTGTGTACAGGACATACGGGAACAATTTTCCACATTGTCAGCAGGTGCCAGTGTTGTAATTGTACTGGAAAAGCTTGGCTGTGGAGCAGCAAGTTGTGGGGCATAAGTCTTCAATGGCCGAATATTGTTAGGGCCCGTAGCCTGTACAGTATCCAGTGACTCCAACCGTTTCTTGATATCACATGGAGCGAATTAAATTGGCTGAAAACTGGTATCTGTAATGCTGGGGATGAATGGAGGCTGAGATGGATCATCCTTTTGGCACTTCCGGCTGAAGCTTGTTACAAATGCTTCAGCCTTATCTCTTGATGGTAATCAGCAGGAGGTTTCATTGCCCATGTTTGACTTGGTGTCATGAGGCTTCATGGAGTCCAGGGTCAATGTTGAGAACACCAGGGCATTTGATTGGCTTAACTTTTCTCTTTGCCCCACCGCTGGTGGTAACCTGGCGAGTGGGTCCTTGCAGAAAATGCTTGGATTTTCAACCCATTGATGCCAATGCAGATTTTGTTGTTTCCTTAGGGAGTGGCCTGTCTGGTTGCTGGATTCAGGTTCAAATTCACTTCAATATGTCTGCTAACTGTCCAAAAGAACACCATCTAATTCAGGGTCAACAGATGACTCCCACTCTAACACAGCATGGGTTAATGTTCACATTCTGAAACCACATAGCAAGCTACTGATATGTTACAATTAAGTCAGAGATGTGCAATTAATGGGCTTCAATGAATCTGGAAAGTCTATCACAGTCTTCCCTAAGGACATGCGGGAATGAGAAATGAAAGCTGAGTTTACAACTGCCACCAAGTAACAAGGAACAGGCAGAAAGCTCCATTCCATCTACTGCTTCAGTCTGAACAGACAAAGGGTCAATCAAATCACCTTTTACCTATCCATGCTGTAGATAATCCAGAGATAGTAGGTACTGCAGATGCTGGAGAATCTGAGATAACAAGGTGTGGAGCTGGATGAACACAGCAGGCCAAGCAGCATTATAGGAGCAGGAGAGCTTGACATTTCGGGCCTAGACCCTTCTTCAGAAACCCTTCTGCAGCACAGAGATCCCATGGTAAATCCTCCGGGAATACAATTGGCAGCCACAATATCTCAGAGCAGGGGCTGAATAGTACAAACAATTCTCACTGCAGGAATGAATATGATCGTTTCCTTACCTGGTTACCTTTGGGACCAGATGCTCCAACAGGGCCCTGAGGAAAGAAAAATTAAACAGATCATCAGCTAACTGTGAACTGTCAAGAATGATGGAGCAAGCAATCTTAAAGTGACCACTGAGGAGGTGAAAATTGTGACAGAGGGACCGATCCTCTCAGAACCACATTTAGCTCAATGATCACCTTACACCCCACCCACCCTCAGGACCTTTTTTTACATAATAACCTCGCTTCAGGATTTGTGGAGCAGGCTCAAGGGGCTGAACCGCTTCTGTGCCTAGTTCATACGTTCTTACTTCTTCTGGTCAGAGAATCTAGCAG
>JAHRHZ010000138.1:2607952-2630498 GCA_024137785.1 Ginglymostoma cirratum
ACACACTCACTCACACACACACACACTCACTCACTCACACACACACACGCACACACACACTCACTCACACACTCACTCACACACACACGCACACACACACACACTCACTCACACTCACACTCACTCACACACACTCACTCACTCACACACACACACTCACTCTCACACACACACACTCACACACACTCACTCACACACACTCACTCTCACACACTCACTCTCACACACACTCACTCACACGCACACACTGCCTTCAAAGGGAACTACACTTTAATCTCTGATCTCACTGAGGCACTGTGTTAAATTTCATCCCTTGGATTGAGATGCTGGTGGGATTCCCACTTGATGCCACTCACTTCCTTCTGGCGTTACTTTACCAGAGTCTAGCTATAGGGCTGTGACAATGCCAACAGGTTCCATGGGGAATCACTCATTAATCTCCTTGTGGAGTTTATTGAGAATTCTCTGGTTAACAGGCAATGACCTGTCCAGCTGGAACTCAACACCTGAGCCTGTACAAAGCAGACCCAAGGATAGCTCCGATAACAGAGAAGTTGACAACAGCCAAGCAACAGGTTTGTTGTTGTGTTCCTGTGGCTGGCCTGAGAGAGAAAGCAGTGAAGAGCAGGGCTGTATAAACCCTGGGCCATAGCATTATGTGATTTCACATGTTGCTAATTAGCCTCAGCTTAGCACTGAGCTTAGGGTCTCAATCAAAAGACCCAGGCAGTGACGTTTTGTTTTACTTAACAATAGGAGGTAAAGTTCACTGGCAAGGTTAGCATCTGCCCCTATTCCTAAGAGTCCTTGTCCTGGATAGTCTGACAGTTGAAGGTGAAACTGCGTTTGCTTGCCTGTTCCTTTAAGCCTGTGTTTCCCTGATGGAATCACTGGGCTAAGGCAGAAACTTTCTAGCACCATTTTACAGCAGAGTTAAGCTTCAAACACACTGTTTGCGTCTGGAGTCATGTGTTGGCTTGCGTGGCGCATTTTCTTTCCTGAAACTCATTTATGAATCAAACGAGTGTTTATGACAATCCAGTATTTTCATGGTCCCCATGAACTCATCCTAACTGGATCATTTATTCACAGTACAGGTTTAATCATTCATTGAACTTAAAATCCACCAGTTAATCTCACGCCTCTTCAATTCAGGTTTCAGGATTACTAGCCCAATGAAGTCACTGCTGAATGGCCTCCTTTCACACTGTAACAATTCTGTGATTCTGTGAGGTGACCGTCCCCTCTCAGAAGGGTGGATAGAGGGAGAAAGAAAGGACTCTGATGTCTTCCACAGTTCAATAGCCCACTGACACTCAGTTTGAGGCTCAGACACGGCAGTCTACTTGGGTGAGGTAGACTGACATTCACAGCTTTGGTCTCACGTCTACAGCAAAAGTGAAAGGTGTTCAGTGAGAAGGGAGAGAAAACTGACAGAATAAATAAAACCATCAAAATCCCAGGGAAAGATTTCATTTCAGGCTGGAGTTCTAAGGAAACAATGGCATGCCTATGCTCAGGAACAGAGAGTGGGGCTCAGCGCCAGCAGAGAATGTGACTACAAACCTCTCATCACACAGCAGGAGAGGAAATAAAGAGGCTGTCTGAACCCAGAGGAAGGGGTTAGAAATCAGGATCACTGCGCTTATAGCAAACTGAGCCTGACCAGGAGCCAGGGAGCTGCAGACACATCTTCTGAAAACATCAAAAGTAGAGACTGCCCGATCAAGACTGGGTCAAACCAGAGAAAGTTTGTCCAAAAGTGCTTCTGAACACAAACCTGTGAGGCAGAGAGAATAAGGGGCAGGCACTGCATGAGACTGAGCTATCAGAACGCCAAGAAAGTTAGTTAGTTGCCTTGAACTAAGTGAAAGTACAGGCTGGAGTGGAACTGCCCTGCAGTTCGCAGGAATCTTGGCGACAAGGACATCCACCTGGGGAATACAGTGTCCACCTACTTTCAAATTATTTCAATCAGAAAGGTGGGGGTGCCCAGAATGGACATGTTGGAGAGTCAGGGCAGATGGTGGAAGGATATCATGTGATGGGATCTCCTGGAATACATCTGATCAGAGTCAGCAACCTTCATCTGTAGCAACTTGTTGCATTGAAAGGTTAGGCTGATTGGATGGCTCTTTCAGTAACATAGATATACGGAGTCAATGGCCTCCTTCCGTACACTTTCACCTCATCATTCTATGACGAACCCTAGCACGGCTGTGGGTGTGCATTTAGCAGCAGTCAGGTCAATGTCCCATGAACAAATGTCCCAAGGCCGATGTCCTGAGGATAAATAATCCACATGATGAGGTCTTTCTCAGGCTTTGGGAATTTCTTTGCTCCTATGACAAATCAGTTATTCCAGGGTCAATTTTCCTTCTGATTTCCAACAGTTGTTGCCAGAGCTCTCCTTTTATCATCAGAAATTTTTCAAAAGGGGATTGGGTAAACAGTTGGCTAGAAAAACATTGCAGTGAAAGTACAGAGGTATGATGGGCTGATTAGCCTATCTCTGTGTTGGAAGATTCTATGATGCTTCAATGCTTTGAACAGTTAAGGAGAAGGTGAACAAAATCTTAACAGGTTCAACTTGATCAATTATTATACAGCCTCAATTAACACTGGGTCATTCTCTAAGCAGTTAAGCATCTTCAGTACTGACTTCATTTCTTCACTAAATAACAAGACTCACCCTTTCTCCAAAATCCCCACGGATTCCTGTAGGTCCCGGGACACCTGGCTCACCTCCTTCACCTTTACGACCCTGTAGGAAGAAATGCACTTGTGTTAGCAAGAAATTGAGTTTTTCCGAGTGTGGTGAAGGGAGGGCAGGAGATAGAGAGATGAAAGGAAATGCCAGGGAAGCAGACAGGAAAGTGGGAGAAGCAGGGGAGGGAGCAATGAAGCACAAAGACTGAGATAAGTTGAAGGAAGAGGGAAGTGGAAGGGAGAAGGAGAGAAATGGGTTGTAAATAGAAAGGAGAGGATGGAAGGGTGGAAGAGGAGGAAGAAAAAGATGAAGATGAAAGACAGAGGGAGAAGTAAAATAGGAGTGACAGCAAAGTGCAGAGCGCAATAAGGATAGAGAGAAGGGGAGAGGGATAAAGAGGAAGCGATATAGGAGGTAATAAGGCCAAAGAAAAAGACAAGAAGAGAATAGAAGAGGAGGAAGAGATGCAGAAGGAACAGCTAGGAGCAGAGGAGGGACAGAAGGAGAATGGAGATAAAAATTTAAAGGAGGAGAGAGAGGAATGGAGGAGCAGAAGCAGAAAAGATAAGTGTGGGGGATAGTTAAGGGAAGGTATGAATGTTGTGAAAGGGGGGTTACTGAGACATGGAGGTGGAAGGGTGGAAGGCAGTGTAAAAGGAAGTTGATAGATTTAATGGTTGAATGTAGAGAAGAGGAGAGGATGTGAAGAGGTGGAGTGAGAACTAAAAAAGAGAAGGATTCAGAAGAGAGAGAGGAAAGATAAGGAAAGGAGCATGATGCTTGAGACTAAGAGCTGGGGAGGGGAGGAGAGTCAGCACTCAGTGGAGAGTTGATTTTAAGGCAGTGGGAAAGTTAATCCTCAATAACTTTAAAAATTGGCTTGAAAAGAATTTTCATTCCGTTTGATAAATGAGGAGTTATAATTACATTTTAACAAGCACAGCCATGTGATTACTTTTAGAATTTACTTCTCACACAAATTTAAAGCGATGGAAATGCCAAGGGCTCCTGGGATGGCAGAGATTCACGGAAAAGGACAATCGCTACTGGAACAGGCGCCATTTCCCTGGTGGTGCAGCGCCCCCTGTCTGCACGCCCAGCAAAGCAGACCCCCCTCATGGACAGTGCCCCTTGTCTGTACATCATAGTAATGCAGACCCCTGGGGAGAAGCGCCCACCCCGTCTGAACACCATGGTAATGCAGACCGCTGGGGAGAGGCACCCCCTGTCTGTACACCATCATAATGCAGACCCCTGGGGTGGACTGCCCCCAGTCTATTGTTATCATTGTTCCTGGCATACTGAGTGGAAATGGCAAGGCCAACATCTGGTACTCCTATAGAGGCTGATGGTGAGCCACCTTCTTCAACTGCAGTAATCCATGAGCAGTTTCCTGATATGGGATGTATGACGCAGCAGTGCAGCATCCTGAGCTTGTTGTATAGAATGCCTGGCAGTCAAGCAAAATTCATACACTCATTAAACATGATACAGAGGGAGCCCATTGGGCCCATCATAGAGTCATACAGCACAGAAACGGACCCTTCAGTCCCACACGTCCATGCTGACCAGGTTTCCTAAACTCATCTAGTCCCATTTGACAGCATTTGGCCCATATCCCTCTAAACCCTTCCTATTCATATACCCATCCAGGTGGCTTTTAAATGTCATAATTACACCAGCCTCCATCACTTCGTTGTTCGTCAGTAGCTGTCACAGGGTGGTTGTTGGTTTGTGGGCTATCCTGATACCTAGGGGTCTGAGTGGTCTTGTGGTCATCTCCGATATGTCTCTGATGTACGGTAGGGTGACTAGTGTGTCTGGCCATGTTGTATCTTCTTGTTGTGGTCTGTTGCGGAGGTAACGGCAGATTATGCTTTTTGCGTATCCATTCCTTTTAAAGACTCAGTATAAGTGCTCCTATTCTGCTTTGCCCAATTCCAGGTTGCTGCAGTATGTTGCAGCTCATTTGAATAATGTCCTGATGCAGCTACGTTTATGGGTGTTGGGATGGTTGCTGGAGTAATTAAGTTTGTGGTCCGTATGTGTGGTCTTTCTGACAGACCACAACAAGAAGACAAAACTTGGCCAGACACACTAGTCACCCTACCGTACATCAGAGACATATCAGAGATGATCACAAGACTACTCAGACCCTATAATAGCCCAAGTCAAACAGAGACATGCCAGGGAATTCCTGGAGGCCCAGCATTCCAACCAGAACTCCATCAACAAACACATTGAGCTGCACCCGATATACAATCCACTCAGAAATAGAGCTAGAGGTAATGCCAACCGAGATATATAAATAACAAGTGGGACAGAACACCGACGCTTCACTGGAGGCACACTGACGTTGTTATCGAGCACGGTGACGAAATGTCTGCAATCAAACACACCGGCTCGGTGAGCAAGTCTACAACCTCATCCACAAGCCACGCTACAAAGAACTTTAGATAAGTTTTTTGTTAGTGAGAGGATCAAGGGTTATGGGGAGAAGGTAGGAGAATGAGATTGAGAAACATATCAGCCATGATCGTATGATGGAGGAGACACGATAGACCAAACAGCATAATTCTGAGAGGACAATGACCATGGTCATGGATTATAAGCAAAAGCCTAGAGGACTGAGGGGAAAATGAAGTGAGGGTACTATGTGTCTGGAACTCAGTGCCTGAACAGGGGCTAAAGGCAAGAGCTCTCAAAGCAGCTTAACCAATGGGAGATATTACGCAACATGCCATAGCCCACAAGGTTAGGCACTAAGAGCTGGGAAAGCTGCTATTTACTTGGCACCAACATGGCAGAGGATGGTGGGGGAGCATTGTTGTTTAGACTGGAAGCCTGTAACCAATGGCCTCCCCCTCTCTCCCTATTTATTTCAGAACCCTCTTCCCCTCCCCCATTTGTGATGAAGGGTTTAGGCCCGAAACGTCAAGTTTTCCTGCTCCTATGATGCTGCTTGACCTGCTGTGCTCATCCAGCCCCATGCTTGTTATCTCGGTATGCCACAAGGATCGGTGTTGGATCCCCTGCTTTACATCATTTCTAAACAATTTGCATGCGAATGTAGAAGGTATGGTTACTGAGTTTGCAGACGACACCAAAATTGGAGGTGTAGTGGACAGCAAAGAAGGTTACCTCAGAGTATGATGGGATCTTGATCAGATGGGCCAATGGGCCAAGGAATGACAGATGGAGTTTAATTTAGATAAATGTAAGGTGCTGCATTTTGGAAAGGCAAATGAGGGCAGGGCTTATACACTTAATGGTAGGGTCTTAGGGAGTGTTGCCAAACAAAGATACTTTGGAGTGTAGATGCATTAAGGAATGATCTGATTGTCATATTCAAGATATTACTAGGAAAAGACGGGATAGATAAAAATAAACTATTCCCACCGGTTCCGTCGGGATTTTGAAAGTTAGTTGTAAGTGAATTGGGAGATAGTTTTTATTTTCCAGGATGATCTATAGAGCCTAGTTTA
This sequence comes from Ginglymostoma cirratum, assembly GCA_024137785.1. NCBI lineage: Eukaryota > Metazoa > Chordata > Chondrichthyes > Orectolobiformes > Ginglymostomatidae > Ginglymostoma > Ginglymostoma cirratum. The sequence goes on from JAHRHZ010000138.1 coordinate 2,614,148, forward strand.
GGATTGGGACATGGATGTAGGATTCAGATGGTGGGTAATATGGAGAACTGGAATTGATTTGGTTGGACCATGTGAGATGGCCTGGTGAAAGAGTGAGGGTTGGAGAACCAACATGGAGGGAGAGATTGACGGGAAATCTGAGAGCAATGAACCTGGAGAAGAGGGAACACAATAAGTTGGAGGTCAAATTGAGATTTCTGAGGATTAGAACTTTTTTTTTCCTTTATTCATTCACAGGATGAGGGCGTTGCTGATCAGGCAGCATTTATTTTCCACAGTTAAGAGTCAACCACGTTGCTGTGGGTCTAGAGTCACATGTAGGCCAGACCAGGTAAGGATGGCAGTTTCCCTCCCTAAAAGGAATGAGTTTTCCCCCAACAATCTGGAAAGGGATTCATGGTCAACATTAGATTCTTAATTCCACCATCAGCTGTGGTGGGATTTGAACCTGGATCCCCAGAACATTATTGGGATTAACAGTCAGGCAATAATACCACTAGGCCATCACAGCCCCTTTACAGAGAGTGAACAGATGATTTTATAGGTGGTTGTAAAGTCCCCCTGTGCCTGCTTAAAATGACACTTTTTAATGTCTTGTTCAGTGATGGGTAGGTCGGATATAACCACTGGCCAGACTGCAGACATACTTTGGGAACTTGCAATGCTCCCTCAGTGCAAAGTGGTGAGTGAGCCTCCTAATGAGGCTTTGTGATGAGCGCTCAGTAATCTGCACAGTTCCTCAGTTTTCTGCCTGCCTTCCTCACCGAGATTTGTGGGGAGGCTTACAGACTTGATGACTCTCAGATGACACCTCACTCCAACAACTTCAGCAGGTCATCCCAGACTTCCTCCCAGTGATGGGACAGGATCCAGTGGTTACTGGACAGTCATCATTCATCACAATCCTGTGGCTCACCAGATCACATCGCCCACTGTCACCAACATCTTTACTGAAAGTCATTCTGTATTTGGTGAGAAGAGAAAGAAGCTGCTTCTTCTGGGTCAACTCCAATCCTTCAATGTGCAGCTTTGAAGGGAGATTGGAGATCTGTCTATTGTCCATGACAGCAGCAGGTTTAAAGAAACCTGTGGGGGTTCCTGGTTTGAGATAAACATCTTTGTCACTGAAATTGGGGATCTGCCCAGTACCCTCCCAGTTTCTCCCCTTGTGAACAAGGTTAATCCCAGAGTTACCCCATGTGACATGTGACACTTTAGTAAGGCCTGGTGTTGACCAGGTGTAGACGGCTGGATTGAGTTTTCCAGAGCAGTGATGGGGCAGCCAGATAAAAAGAACTGCCCAATTCGCTGTTACATGAACAGTTTGAGGGTCCCGCACACTCTGATATGCCTTGAGCTCAAGGAGAAAGGTCAAAGAAACCTGAGGCCCATTGATGACCTGGTAATGTGATGCTCTTGGCAGCTTCCATTCATGCTTTCCAAGGATGGCTCAATATCTCTTACCACGTTCCACCCAAACACCAGGAGCATTTTCAAATTCCTTGCTTTCACCGGAGCATCGATCAGGTCATGAAACCCCAGGCTATGAAAAGTGTCATTGAGTACAGACAGGGAATTGTCAATGTAGCTGTGACAGGAGGGGTCTGACCCCTAGGAAATAGAGACCAGGATGAGGGAAGAGACAACAATCAGCTCATACTCCTGAGTACAGAATAACTGGAGAGAAACAGGTAAGGGTTTGCTCCTGGGTCCATTAGATTCTTCGACCTTGCCATATTTCAAATACACAGTGGGGCAGGTCCCTATCGGTCTATAGAAGACTGAACCTCTTCCTGAAGGAACCTTACCCCTGGCCTGGCTCTCAGTGGAAGCCTTATCATGAGGTGAGTTTGGTGCACTGGATGGGGGTCTTTGTGCCTGATGGCAGTGGTGGCCATGGTCATGAGGGGCAGCCCCTTGTTTGAAAATTCAGCCTCATCACCGCTTTGGGTCAGCCATTGTGGTTACCATGGAGATGGGCAGCCATCTGCTTCTTCAGCCTGAGGACTACTTTCCCACCTGCATTGACAGTCCCCTTCTCGATGGCAGCCTCTTTCCTGGCTGTTGGAGTCCAGTTTCTCCCCATGATCCTGATGATGCAATGCTAGGCAATTGAGGCAGGTCCCTGAGGAGTGTCTCAGCTCCGTTTGGAGGTTGCACGTCCTTCACTGTTCCTGCAGACTGTCCTTCAGCAGCCTGACCCTGGTTACTCTGAAGGAGGGATCCAGGATGATGGTACAATTGAGCAGCTCCACCAGCTCCAGGGACACGGACACCGGCTCCTCCCCTTTGGCTTGTCCTCATCGAACCTCCGCTGTAGCTGTGACAAGCCGTCACTATGCCTTGTCAATACCTCACCTCTCCGACTCAGGACTGCAGCATTCAGGCAGCCCTGCTGAGATCCTGATTGGTGGGGGGTGCTAAGGAACAGTCCTCCTAACCCTGGGAGGGGCACCACTCCCGGTTTAACTGACTGAGTGATCCAGGAAGGAACAACTCCATCTGCACTGAGCTAGGAGACTGGGATACACAGGGGCAGTGAGGGGGGGTGAGTGTGGGGAGGCTTAGGATAAAAATTTCATCAATGTTCCTGCTTTCATTCGTACTTCCCTCCTGGGGCAGCTTCAGAGGGGGCCAGACGAAACGATGGTCAGACTTAAGGAGTTTTCTGCATCATTGTATGTGCTCAGTCAAGGCTCCAGTATAAAGACAGATCCATTGAGAGACAGACCTGTTGGATACCTGTAGGCAAAGCCAGGAATGGAAAGGGAGGTACATCAGGGTCCTGGGTCTTTGCTGGGCCAGCTGGGAGCAATGGGTGACCAGGAGCAGCTCATGCGGCCCCTATTTTCTGTCCTGGCTGCTGTCTACAGGGATTTATGATAGGGAGGGAACATAGGAACTGGAAGAGAAAGATTTATCCTCGCACAATACAGCCATCAGAGCCTGGGACCCGAGCTATGCCATATTATTCGAGGGACCCTGCTCTCTCACTTCCCAAACAGCATGTTAGCTTGGCCTCATGCCAACTCTCTCGCCTGAGTCACAAGGTCACTGGTTCGTGTCCCACTACAGAAGGAAGTCCCAGTTATTAAAGGAAGGGAGTCAGGTCCTTTGTGCAGGAACCAGCCAAACCGTCCCAGTATTGACCTGCAGAGGTACTGCACTCTCAGAGTCACTGCCTTTTACACACGAAGGTAAAACCAAACTGCCAGCGCTGTGCTGTCAGGTAGGTGTAAAAGATCCCACAGATATTATCTCTAAGTAAAGCAGGACAGTTTCCAATAGGCCTAATACTTACCTTCTACTAAGTTCATTGAAAACATTACCCACACTGTTATTTGTGGAATCTTGTTGGGTGTAAACTGGCTGTGATGTTTTCTGTATTACCACAGTGAGTACAGTTCAGAGCCATTCACTGGCTGGGCAGGATGTTTGCTGCTTACCTGGAAACCTCTACGACCCCGGATTCCACGTTCCCCAGCGGGTCCCATTTCCCCCTGTACAAATCAGAATAAAAAGACAGAAATCAGGTGACAGCATCAATAGGCAGAGAAGGAGAGATACAGGAATACACACAGTGTTATACACACAAGTACATTACAGAAATACACACAGCTACTAGCACAGGCACATACACACTCACACACACTCACTCTCTCTCACACACACACTGTTATTCACACACACACTCACACTCTCTCACACACACACACACTCACTCTCTCACACACACACACTCACTCTCTCTCACACACACACACACTCACTCTCTCACACACACACACTCACTCTCTCACACACACACACTCACTCTCTCACACACACACAGTCATTCACACACACACTCACTCTCTCACACACACACATACACACACTCACTCTCACACACACACACTCACTCTCTCACTCACACTCACTCTCTCACTCACACACACTCACTCACTCTCACACACACACACTCACTCTCTCACTCACACACACACTCACTCTCTCACTCACACACACAGTCATTCACACACACACATACACACACACACTCACTCTATCACACACACACAGTCATTCACACACACACATACACACACTCTCACACACACACACTCACTCTCTCACTCACACACACAGTCATTCACACACACACACTCACTCTCTCACACACACAGTCATTCACACACACTCACTCTCTCACACACACAGTCATTCACACACACACACACTCACTCTCTCACACACACACAGTCATTCACACACACACACTCTCTCTCACACACACACAGTCATTCACACACACACACATACACACACTCACTCTCTCACTCTCACACACACACACAGTCATTCACACACACACATACACACTCTCTCTCTCACACACACACATACACTCTCTCACACACACTCACAGATAAACAGACACAAACACTTACAGGTGTCCCAATAGGAATATATCCTCAATCAGCACTGACAAACAAAAACTACTGTTTGTGGAGCTTGCTGGGTACAATTTGGCTGCAGTATATCTTATGTTACAGCACTGAGCACATTTGAAAAGTACCTAACTGGGCATTTTTATTTATTCACTCCTGGGATGTGGGCCTCACTGGCTAGGTGATCACAGCATTTATTGCCCATCCCTAATTACCCAGAGGGCAGTTAAGAGTCAGCCACATTGCTTTGGGTGTGGAGACACATGTAGGCCAGACCAGGTAAGGATTCATGGCCATCATTAGACTCTCAATTCCAGATTTTTATTGTTTACCAAATTCCAATTCCACCTTCTGCTATGGTAGGATGTGAACCCTTTTACATTAACTGGGTCTCTGGATTAACAGTCCAGCAATGGTACCACTAGGCCATTGCTGTCCCTTATGGTGTGAAGGCCTTTGGGATGTCTTATGGTTATGCAAGGTGTTATTTAAATACACGTTATTTCATTCTTATACAAGTTCCCAGGTACATGTGTAAATACAGACACAGGTACACTTAGGTAATCCATTGGTAATCCTGTAGTGGAGGAGCTATAGATCCAAATACAAAAGGGTTTTAATCTTTGTGGGTTCGCTTTGCAGAACACCTACGCTCGGTTTTCAACAAACAACTGCACCTCCCAGTTGCAAACCATTTCAACTCCCCCTTCCACTCCTCAGACAACATGTCCATCCTGGGCCTCCTGAAGTACCACAACGATGCCACCCGAAGGTTGCAGGAACAGCACCTCATATTTCGCCTGGGAACCCTGCAGCCCAATGGTCTCAATGTAGACTTCACAAGCTTCAAAATCTCCCCTCCCCCTACCGCATCCCAAAACCAGCCCAGCTCGTAACTGCTTCCCTAACCTGTACTTCCTCCCACCTATCCCCTCCTCCCACCTCAAGCCCCATCCCCATCTCCTACTTACTAACCTCATCCTGCCCCCTTGACCTGTCTGTCCTCCCTGGACTGACCTATCTCCTCCCTACCTCCCCACCTACACTCACCTTTACTGGCTCCATCCCCGCCTCTTTGACCTGTCTGCCTCCTCTTCACCTATCCTCTCCTCTATCCATCTTCTATCTGCCTCCCCCTCTCTCCCTATTTATTTCAGAACTCCCTTCCCCTCCCCCATTTCTGATGAAGGGTCTAGGCCCGAAACGTCAGCCTTCCTGCTCCTTTGATGCTGCTTGGCCTGCTGTGTTCATCCAGCTCCACACCTTGTTATCTCTGGCATGGATATAATACAGGCTGGCATACAGGAAGCAGTTGTTGAAATAAATGGGATGTTTTCCGGTGGGCAGGATGGAACGAGTAGTGTGACACAGGGATCTGTGCCAAGGCTGCAATTGTTTACAATTTACATAAATGACTTGTATGAAGGGACCAAAGGTATGTTAGCTAACTTTATTAATGATATGGAAAGTAGGTTGCAAGAGGATGTTAGGAGACTACAAAGGAATATAGACAGACAAAGTGAATGAAGAAATCGCCAATTGTATGCAAGATGGGAAAATGTGTAATTGTCTGTTTTGGTAGGAAGAATAAAAAGGAAACATATTATCTATGCGGTGAGAGGCTGTTGAGCCCTGAGATGGAGGGGGATCTGACTGTCCTAGTGCATTAATTGCAAAATATTAGTCTGCAGGTACAGCAAGTAATTAGAAAAGCTGATAGAATGTTCTTGTTGATTGTGAGGTTCTGCCTCAGTTATACAGGGCACTGGTGAGACTGCACCTGGAGTACCGTGTACATTATTGGTCATATTATTTATGCAAGGATGGGGCGAAAGCAGTCGATTGGCACTCAACAATGACGCCCGTTTGAAGAGTTTGTAGTGCAGGCATGATGGGCCAAATGGCATCTTTCTGCACTGTAACATTTCTGTGATGGAAGTGTATTGATAGCAGTTCAGAGAAGGTTTTACTAGTCTAATATCTGTGTGGGTTGTGTTACAAGGAAAGATTGGACAGGCAAGGCTTGGAAGAGAAAGAGACTTGATTGAAACATACGAGAGATTTTGAGGAGTCTTGGCAGGGTGCATGTGGAGAGGATGTTTTACCCTTTGGGAGATTTAGAACCAGGGGTCACTCGAACTGGAAGTAGTCCATTTAAGACAGAAACGATGAGAATTTTTTTTCTCTTAGAGAGATGTGAGTCTTTGGAATTCCTTTCCTCAGAGGGAGGTGGAAGCAGACTCCCTGAAGATTGTTAACGCAGAAGCAGATAGATTCTTGGTAAGCAGGTAGGAGTGAAATGGGTTGGGTATTGATAGCAATGTGGAGTCATCACATCAGCCATGATCATATGGAATGGTGAGCAGCTTTTGAGTGGTCTATTCTTGCTCCTAATCTGAATGTATACTGTAATTGGAATGGCAATATGGCGTTGCTTGGAGGGGAAACTTGCTGGTTGTGATGTTCCCATGTATCTTCTGCCCTTGTCCTCCTAGATGGTACAAGTTGTGGTTTGATGCTGCTGTCATAGGAGCCTTATTGAGTTGCTGGTTTTCCATTTGTTGTCTATTATAACATTCAGATTGAAAAATGTCACATCCTCTTGTGTTGCTGTGAGGTGTATTGAGAATGTAATTTTTCATCAGTCTTCCAGTTATAGTCACGTGATGGTGAATGCAGGGGAGATGAGGATCTCATGGAATTATTGCTAGACTATTAATCCAGAGACACTCTCGGAACCTGAGTTGGAATCCCACCATGGGAAATTTGAATTCAATAAAAATCTGGAATTAAGAATCTAATGATGACCACAAAACTGTTGTCAATTATTGAAAAAACCCACCTGGTTCACTAATGAAAAGAAACTGCCACCTTTACCTGGTCTAGTTTACATGTGACTCCAGACCCACAGCAATGTGATTGACCCTCCGGGCAATCAGGGATGGAGAATAAATGCTGGCCTAGTCAGTGATACCCAAATCCTGTGAATGAATTAAAAAAAACAATATGAGGGGAAAAGGGGAACGCATCATTGGATGTGAGGGACCGGGTCCATTTGGGAAGCTTCTACTGGTATATCTAAACCTGTAGCCTATACTCCTAGCAGAGTGACTGTGTATGGTGCCTAAAGATCCAGATATGTTCATCTCCTTCAGCTTCACCAAACCCTGAACACTCAGATTTCCATCAGTTCTGACCTTTGATGCTTCATTGGTTTTGAGCCTTCCATTATGAGCCACTCTACCTTCAAGTGCTGTGGCCCTGAACTCTCATCATCACTTCCTTCATGATGCTCCTTGAAGCCTATCTCTTTGACAAAGTCTCTGGTCCCCTGTTCCTTTATGACTTTACATGGCTCGATGTTGAATTTTGTTTGATTCTGCCCTGTGGGTTGCAGGGGTCGGGGGGAGTGATATTGTACTGGATGGAATGTGCCATATGAAGGCAAAAGGTTCTTGTTCTTCAGGATGGGCCTCTCAGAGCTTTCAGGAACTGCCTCTGGGTTGCTGTTGATTCTGCAAGGAATTTCCAGCTGCTTCACCTTCCGTGAAGTCACCAGTCCATTTCAGCAGAATGCCAGGTTCTGAATGGAGGTCTGTGTCAGTCAGTTCTCACTGCGACTCTTGTATTCCAGCAAAAAAAATCACCCCGCACTGGAGCTGTCCAAATGTCAGTCCCTGGATATTCCAGGGAATTGCTGAGTCTTGTGTACACAAGGTGTACAATGAGCCTTTGAGAACACGGGTGAGAGGGGGAGCCAAACAGAGGAGCTAGCTATTCTAACATCCTGCTTTAATGAAAAACTTTGCTGCAAAAGACAGTCAAATGTATTTCAGGCATGGATGGCAGATCCTTTCACTATAATAGCATAGACTGACATGGCAACCCTCGGCTCTATCCCATTAACCAGGGCTTGGAGGGAAATAGAGAGAGATTTGAGAAAAGATGGAAAGGGAGGTTTGTATTTAAAACTCGCTGCTTTCAATTTAAGCAGATTCAATGGTAATTATTAAAGGAACGTTTGTTGAATACTTGCAACAGAAAAGGTTGCAGAGTTTTGTGAATTGAAACCAACTGGATACAACATTTAAAGGGTTGGTAAGGGACTGATGGAACAAATGGTCTCCTTACCTCTTGTAATTTATGACAGAGAAAGTGGAAATCAGAAAGAGGATGTAAAAAGTTTAGAATCTAAAGGGGTTGGGGGAAAGAGTTAGGGAGAAAGGACAATAGGGGCATGGGGAAGGGAAGACAGGAGGATCATTCAGGATGAAGAGAAAGACAATTTGGAGATGACAGTATGTGGGTGAGGTAGAGAAGAGAAACTGAAAGGAAGGGAAGAAGTGGTGGCTCAGTGGTTAGCATGGCTACCTCACAGTGCCAGGGACCCAGGTTCGATTCCACCCTTGGGTGACTGTCTGTGTGGAGTTTGTACATTCTCTCTGTGTCTGCGTGTGTTTCCCCCGTGTGCTCCAGTTTCCTCCCACAGTCCAAAGATGTGCAGGCTAGGTGGATTGGCCATGCTAAATTGCCCATAGTGTTCTGGGATGTGTAGAGTAGGGGGTGGGTCTGGGGATTGGTGTGGACTTGTTGGGCCAAAGGGCCTGCTCTCTGTAGGGATTCTGTGAAGCAAAGCTGAATACTGCAAGTAGGGAAGAGACTGAGAAAGGGATAAATGGAAGGAGAGTGAAATCGGATAAGACTGGGATGGAGGGCAGGGAGAAGTTGAGATTGTGTGAGGAGGGGTGGAGAAATCCCTGGGAATGAGAATGAAAGCAGCAGCAGAGGAAAAATAAGTGAGGAGAGCAGAATGGTTTGAGGGAATGCTTTGGCAGAAGGAGGAGTAAGGCAGAGAGAGAGGAAAACATGAAGTGGGAGAAGAATGTGAAGAAGGTATGGAGAATTGAAATTGAAGAGAAGAGACAGCAATGATTGGAGAAAACAAAGGGATATGGTGTAAAGACAAGAGCTTGAGGACAAGAAAGAAAGTGACAGAGAGAGAGGTAGAGAAAAGGTGAAGGAGTAGGAGAGGAGATAAAGGCATTCTTCATCAAACACAGAAAATAATTTAATTGCAGTCAGACCTGGTGCCAGGACAGTAAATATGGTGACATGGTCATGTTGATTATTGGTAGGTCCATGCTGACTCCCCCAGTCTGTTGTGAAATGGCTCCAACCTCGGGACCATCTTTTATTAAAATCTCTCCACCATGTTTCTCATTTTCAACAGTGACTGCAGTTTGAAAGTGTTTACTTGACTGTGAAACGTTAGGACAGTGCAATGTCATGATAGCAGAGCAGGAATACCTGGTTAATAATCTGGAGAATGAAGGCAAATTCCAACATGGCAACTAGGAAATTTAAACCAATCATCAAGATCATCCGGTTTACTGTAAAAGTCCACCTTGTTTCCGAATCTCGTTTGGTGAAGGAAACCTGAATATGTCTGGCCCTTCATATAAGTCTAGAACCACAGCAATGTGGTTTACATTTAATGACCAATCAGTCAGATCTGAAGGATAATTAGGGATGGGGAATAAATGCTGAGGCTCCCAGAAATGTCCATATCCTGTGAATGAATAAAGAATTTGTACATGCATTCTAAAGCACTTATATGTGTGTGTGTATATATATATATATGTCCCTATATATACACACAGACACTCTCACAGACACATTCACACACACACACACACACATTCACACACAGACACTCTCACAGACACATTCACACACAGACACTCTCACAGACACATTCACACACACACACATTCACACACATACACACTCTCACAGACACACGCACATCCACATTCAGACACAAACACGCACATTCACACACACACAGATTCACACACACACAGACACTCTCACAGACACACACACGCACATATTCACACAGACACACATTCACACACACACATTCACATACACATACACATTCTCACAGACACACACACATATGCACATTCACACGCACACACACGCATACACTCGCACAAACACATGTACACACACACAGAGAAAGACATGCACACACACGGAAACACAAACACGAACTGTAGTGATTGTCAGCCAGGTGGACCTTATAGAATATGAGTTCCCTGATTGGGGCTGTTAATCTGGTCCAATCAGGGAGCCCTGGTTGACAGATATAAACAGGAGTGTCAGGGTTTCTGTTCACTTTGAGAGATGGCTCTGTGGGAGCTGGATCAGTGTCAAGGACTCTCCACATGTAAATAAAGGGTGACTTGGTGACAAGAGAAAAGCGTGCTCCTGAAGAAATTTGCCCACAACAGCCATCTTTGAGTTGGGATAAACATTTCTGGCATCGTGCTGCTATTTAGGAAGCTTGGGTCATTTGATCCTGCCATCGAAGACTGTGCCCAGTTTGCGGAAATAATGCATTACTTTTTCCGGGAAAATGATATTGGGGCAGATGAACATCAACAAGACAGCTTGTGCACTCACAGCTTTTTTGGTTATTAGGGGTGTAACTTTCCCTGAGGTACCAGATTTAGTTCAGGAATATTGTGACCCCAGGCCCCCTCTAATTCTGAGACACCATTGGTTTTATTTGCAAATTCAAGAACCAGGGGAATCTATATCAGGATATTTGACTAGTTTAAGACAACTGACAGAGCCATGTGATCTTGATTTAACCTTTAATGAGATGCTGAGGGGCTGTTTGGAATATTGGATTAATGATGTAACCATGCAAAAATGCCGGCTAGCTGAAGCTCAGCTGGGCTTCCAACAGTAACTACAACGGGCTTTATCATTGGAAAATGCGGCAAGTAGAGAATAAGAGTTACAGGGTGTTCCGATGGAAGTGGGCACCCTCTCCAGGCCGACTGAGCTTAGAGAGCGCCACTTGAGTGAAGGCAATTACATAGTCACACTCAGGATATATCCTGAACAAAGCGACTTGAGGTCAGCCCACAGCAAAACCTCAAAACAGCCAGGCTTTGGCCAAAAGCTTAACATTTTCTTGAGAATCTGGGCCGGCAAGCCATTGTAGTTGCTGCTGGTATGTGGGCTCAAGATGGCAAAAGAATCCAACTAGATTTAAATTGAGTAAGAGAACTCATGGCCCGGCATCCAGGACAGTGCACACCCTGGAAAGTCCACCTACATCTGGTTTGGAACAGGTAAATTGCTTAGCATCATCCAAATCAGAACCAATCAAAATAAACGTCTGGTTAATGGTCACCCGGTTCTAATGGAGGTTGATACTGGCGCGGCCACTTCAATGATTACAGAACCAGTCTTTAACACAATTTACTCTGGACTCCAACCCTTAAGTTTGCACCAGACCTTGGCTGGACTGAGAGCCTGTACTGGGGAACCTTTACAGATGAAGGGTACAACTTTAGTTCTGGTGTCTTATGAGAAGCAGCTGGTTCAGTTAGCACTGATTGTAGTAAAAGGTTCAGGCCCAAGCTTGGTGGGGTGAAATTGGTTGAGAAAGATTCACCTAGTTTGGCTCAATATTTTTTTGATTAGCAAATGGCTGCCTGAGTGAAGTCCTAATTAAATACCTGGAAAATTTTCAGGAAGGTCTAGGGGTCGTCAAAGCAGGCATAGCCACCTTTGACATAGTCCTTAGACAGTTCTCTAAGGTGAGAATACACCTTAAAGGGGAAAAATGTGTGTTCCAGGCACCCCAAGTGACCTACCTGGGCTACAGAGTCAACAAGATTGGGTTACACCTGTTGCAAGGTAAAGTGAGGGCGATCAAAGGTGCCCCGGCTCCTGTGTCTTAGGCCTTTTCCTGGGCTGGTGAATTATTACAGAAAGCTCACACACGATCTGGCCTCCATCCTGGCACCTTTGCATCAACTCTTAAAGGGTCAGCTTTGGAAATAGCTTTCAGGGAAGTGAAGAAACAGCTTTCGCCCTCTAAGGTGTTGGCACACTACGATCCCAAGCAAGATCTGGTACTGCAATCCCTCCCCATATGGCATCGGAATGGTTTTAGTTCAGAGGTGGCCCAATGGAGAGGAATGCCCAATAGCGAATGCATTCAGGACTTTGACTAACGCAAAGCGTAAATACGCCCAGATAGAGAAGGAAGGTTTGGTGGTCATATTTGGAGTCAGGAAGTTTCACCAATACCTTTACAGATGTAAATTTGTAATAACAACGGACCACAAACCCCTGTTGGGTCTATTTAATGAGGGTAAGGCAGTGCCGCCCATAACTTCAGGCTGAGTTCAGCAGTGAGCTCCAATACTAAGTGCATATAATTACAAGTTGGAACACCGTCTCGCTGGCACCTGCGATACTCACACTGGAAGAGTCCATAATGGTTTTAAATTTTCAGGAAACCCTTCCAATCACAGCTGACAATATCAGACTCTGGGCGCAGAAAGATCTGGTCCTGGTCAAACTGAAACAGCTGGTGGTGATGGGGGAAACCAAAGGGCCATCACAACCAGAACTGGAACCTTTTTGGACCCAGAGAGACCAGATCACAGCAGGGGATGGTATATTGTTATGGGGAGTAAGGGGGATTGTCCTGAGCAAAGGTCACTGCCAGATACTGGCTGAATGCCACCAGGGTCAGCCAGGGGTTTCCAAAATGAAGATGTTGGCCAGAAGTTATGTCTGGTGGCCAGGATTGATGCAGACATAGACACATTGGTGGGGCAGTGCCCAGAGTGCCAACAAGGAAAGAAATTACCACCAGCAACTCCCCCACATTAGCGGGAATGGCTGAGTAAACCCTGTACTTGGTTATATGGTGGCTCAGTGGTTGCACTGCTGTATGGGTTCAATCCCACCCTTAGGCAACTGTATTTGTGGAGTTTGCATATTCTACTGGTTTCCTCCCACAGTCTAAAGATGTGCAAATTAGGTGGATTGGCCATGATAAATTACCCATAGTGTTCAGGGATGTGTAGGTTAGGTGCATTGGCTATGGGAAATGCAGGGTTACAAGATAGGGTGGGACGATAGGTCTGGGTGGAATGCCGTTTGGAGGGTTGGTGTGGCCTTGTTAGGCCAAATGGTCTGTTTCCACTGTAGGTATTCTAAATCTGCTCATCAGCTATGCAGATCCTTTCATGGGCTCAATGATCTAAGTCATTGTGGACACCCATTCAAAATGGCTGGATATGCATAGAGTTCAGTCATCAAACACAGAGACGATGATAGAAAATCTACATGCATCTTTGTAGTACACAGACTCCCGGAAGTGTTGGCCGCAGATAATGGGCCATTGTTTACCAGTATTTCCTAAACTTGAATGGTATTCAACATATGATGGAATAGTGTAGGGGGATGGGCTTAGATTAGTTTACAGGTCGGCGCAACATTGAGGGCCGAAGGGCCTGTTCTGCGCTGTATTGTTCTATGTTCTATATAAGGCCAGCTCCATGTCATCCATCGTCCAATGTCTGGCAGAAAGGACACTATAAACTTTGAAAGTAGGCTTAAAGAAAAAGCCTACAGTTTCACTCGATTCCAAACAGTCCCGGTTCCTATTTGATTCTAGGACCACCCCTCCTGCAACTACAGAGATAGTTCCAGCAAAGTTGATAATGGGGAGAAGATGCTCCATTAGGTTACATGTGATCTCTGTGCACCTGGGGAGGAGGGTGAAACGGCATCAGGAATGCCAATGCCAAACACAACTCAGCGAGAGAGATAGTTTACTTCAGGAGATGAGGTTTGGTGCAGGAGACTAATGGGAATGGCCCTGCTTGGGTAAGGGGCATGGTTGATGCAAGGCCAGGTCACATTACATATAAAGTCTGGGTAAGTGCGATGGTCCTGAACAAGGAAGTGGACCATATGCAAACTTTTAAACAGCGTGAGAGCAAAATGTGCCTGGCTCCTTGACTGCCTTTCCAACTGTTCCACAACCCATGGGTTCTCCTTCTTCATGAAGGTACCTCAGAATCTGAGACAGACATGACGGATGTCTCCGCCTCGATGCCTTTGCTGCCTGAAGAATGGAATGAATTTCTTCCTGAGATGCTCTGGCTGCAAGATGTGAGCTACTGTGTGTTACATGCCGCCTGTATCAGAGGCAGAGTTAGAGGAAACTGACCCAGTGTTAAAACGCCTCAGGAGAAGCTACAAAAAATAGAACTTGCCTATGTTCTCGGACTAAGAGCGGGAGGGATGCCGTGGCTGTAATGAGGTCGGCCAGGTGGACCTCACAGAATGAGTTCCCTGATTGGGGCTGTTACCTGGTCCAATCAGGGAGCTCTGGCTGAGTGATAAGAACAGGAGTGTCAGGGATACTGTTCAGTCCGACAGCTGGCTCTGAGGAAGCTGGATCAGTGTCAAGGACTCTCCATGTGTAAATAAAGGGTGACTTGGTGATGGGGTACCAGCCTCTTGTGGAGTTATTTCACACAGACACACAGAGACACATGCCCACTTAGTCACTGACAGACATTGACACAGACATGTGAGAACACAGACACAGAGATACACACAGATTTATAGTGATTGGCTATACTTGATTCTGTTGTGGCCAATCACACCCTCTTTAGATCTATCTCTGGTGTCTTTACCTGTTGCAGTCCCATCTCTTTTGGCCTTACATCATCGTGCCTTTATCCATTTAATCTTCCCTGCACTGCACCCTATCCCAGATCTTCCCTTTTGTTCTGTGCACCCCTCCTTACTTTCTCTGCCACTGTATTTGTTTAAAATCTGCTCCATCTCTCTAATTTTTTCTATTATACTAAAGAGATAGGAGCAGAAGTAGGCCATTCAGCCCATTGAGTCTGCCCTGCCATTCACTGAGATCATGGCTGATCTGATAACCCTCAACTCCATTTTCCTGTCTTTTCCCCATAACCTGGTGATTTCCTTTCTGATTAAAAATCTGTTTATCTCAGCCTTGAATATATTTTGACAAAAAGTCCATTGCCCTGAAGTATTAACTCCATTGCTTTAGCCACAGGCGCTGCTTGAGTTGCAGCCCTTTCTGTTTGAATTTCAGATTTCTAGCATTGGTGGCATTCTGTGTTTGTGATGCTCCAATGGGATGGGAAGCCCAGTACCTCTTCCAGTTCCAGCATATTGGGATGTGCCCGTGATACAGTGGCAGGAGGCTAAGAGCAATTGGCACTTCTACACTCTGATGCACTGGGCTCATCCACAGCAGCAAGAGATCCAGTTCTATCCCTGGGAGGAATCTTGGAAAACCTGGGGCATTACAGGAGATGGATAGTCAGTTACAAAGGCTCCAAGGTCTTGGTTCTGATTTTTATACCACCTCTAGAACAGGAAATGCAGCTTTGTGGATACCTTCAAGATCAATTGGGTAATGAACCTTTGAGAAATGGGCTACTGATCATAATTGCAGACACATGGGACAAACACCAAGCTGGACAGAAGCCACTTTTAACCTTAAGACTTTGTCTTTATATTCACTTACATCAACTCCTCTTGGTCCACGCTCTCCCATCATTCCAGAGTCTCCCAAAGGTCCCTTTGAAATGAAAATATTAAACAATTAAACCATTAAAGCAAAGGCTGTATTGTAGCTACAGGTAATCCCAGTATGGAATCAATACAGGCGAACATAACATTGGGTCAGCACAGACAAAAACTGGCAGTCAATCTGTACAGATAAACTCAATGTGATGTAATACTGTTAAAAGCAGCAATAAGTCAGTCAAAGTGAAGGCACCATCAGCTCACTCTTCTGTTAGATGGAGATAACTGGTGGTATTTCAGCTGGAGGGTCAGAGCACCTCAGACAAAGAGACTTTTCTGCAGTAACCCCAGCTAGTGTGGGAATTGAACCCACACACAGAGGTGTTACTCTACATCGTAAACCAGCCAATCAACTGAGCTAAACAACCCTGACTAAGGCAACTTGTGTAAACAAACACATGTAAATCAGTCCAGGTAAACATGACTGTAATTAATCTTGGTAAACCAGGGAATAACTC
>JAHRHZ010000138.1:2630508-2659418 GCA_024137785.1 Ginglymostoma cirratum
GGTAAACATGACTGTAATTAATCTTGGTAAACCAGGGAATAACTCAGTACAGGTAAACTGAACAGTGACTCAGTACAGGTAAACTGGACAGTGACTCGGTACAGGTAAACTGGACAGTGACTCGGTACAGGTAAACTGAACAGTGACGCAGTACAGGCAAACTGAACAGTGACTCGGTACAGGTAAACTGGACAGTCACTCGGTACAGGTAAACTGGACAGTGACTCGGTACAGGTAAACTGGACAGTGACTCAGTACAGGTAAACTGAACAGTGACTCGGTACAGGTAAACTGGACAGTCACTCAGTACAGGTAAACTGGACAGTGACTCGGTACAGGTAAACTGGACAGTCACTCAGTACAGGCGTACCCAGAGTGTCTGAGCCAGTTGTGCAATGTTGTAACATTGACTGTCAGTTGTGTCTATTGTGGGAGGGATCATCAGCCAGATTTTCAGCGCTGGAGTCCTGAGTGCTGCACTGCAAACAATTGTCAGGGAACTGGATATTTTGAGAGACTTACGGCACTCCCGGGCGGTCCTTGGGGTCCTGGGCTACCCATTGGTCCTTGACTTCCCTGCAAGAAAAGAAAGCAGCATCACCATGTGAAGCAATTCCAGGGGAGAGACAGGATTCCATCAAAATGTTCCCATTCTTTCCCTTCAGGTAGAAGGTGGTGTACTGCACAGGATTTCCTCACAACATCCAAATATCAGGGGAGGGATGACCTGATAGTGATCTTTAATGTGATGATGGGGTTCATTAGAGGAGATGTTAGGGAAATTGCCTCTAGCTGCAAGTGAAAATGGGCCATAAATATTCAAGTGAAATGAATAAATCCAATAGGGGATTCAGAAGAATCTTTTTACCAATGAGGCAGTTACAAATGGTACAATCAGAATGTTTGTAGAATAGAGGGCATCATATTCAAAGTACTAAAACTGGGAACTTGGCAATGCTGGACTGAAGGAAAACGCTACGAGTGGTTCATGTATGTGAGGCGGGTAAGCATTTCCAGAGATTTCATGGATTTTAACAGATTGTCTAAAAGATTGACAACGCAGTTTAGGGAATCTCTTTATCAGTACTGGTGCTTAAATTACTGGGTTATGTGAGATCGCTCATATGTACAGACAACTGGGCCTAACTGTTACAATAGAAAAGAAAATACTGTTTACATTAGAAATGTGAATTATAAAGGAGAATTCTGAAATGTGGGATTCTGGGATTCACATCTGCTCCTATAATTAAAGGATACCCATGTGAAAGGGATATCTCTGCAAATATAAATATCATAAAGATTGGCTCCTGTTCTGTCCTTCAGTATATCCATAAGAAATATGAGCTAAGTTGAATAATTGGGCCTCAAGGGTTATTATCTCTGCATTTTTACCTGACTCCTGTGCAAAATGACGCAGGAATAGCAGCTTAGGGAATGAACATACACCTGAAGGAATGACATGGGAAAGAGGAATTCCAATTCATGAGACACCAGAACTGGGACTCCTGAAACTGACTGGGACCAGGGTTGTGGTGGAAACCATAAAAAGGGCAGGTACAACTTTTAACTGTAAATGGCAGGGATGGAGACTTAAGTGGAAATGTCTGTATAAGGAAGCTCAAAAGGGGAAAGGAGTAGATTAGGTCAGAAATTGTGCTTCAGGCACGACAGGTAAAGAGGAAACGGTAGAGGGTGGGAGTACCCGATGTGATTAAGGACAAAATCATCTCAATGATGAACAAGTCTGGAATATAGGCAAAGGAAATATACAGGTGGAATTAGGAAATAGAAAAGGATTTAAAACTATAGGAGGAGTTGTAAATAGGCTAGTGCCTTGTAGAGACTGTGAAATGATAGACGGCAATAAATCCAGAGGTTAGATAAATTAATAATAAAAAGAATCATTTTATTTGGGGTTTTAACCTATTTTTACCTAATCAACATGTTCAGAAATGTTATTATACACCTCTGGAGCAGGTGGGACTTGAACCCAGGCCAGGGTTAGAGACACTACCACTACACCACAAGAGAGGCCTTAATGGGCTTTTGATAGGGCAGGAATATTTAGCTAATAATGATCATAACGTGATTGTGTTCGATGTCATGAAGAAAAGTCAAACAATCGTTAAAATTCTAGATTGAGTTAAGATTGACTTCAGTAGGATGGGTCAGAGTCTGCCCACGGTAAACTAATAAATTGGTTAAAAGAAAACAACAAATATACGATGCTTACAAATGGTTTAACATCATAGAGAATCGGTTTGTATCCCTAAGGGGATAGCAAGAACTGCAGATGCTGGAGTCAGAGTCAGTACAGAGTGGAGCTAGAGGAACACAGTGGGTCTGGCAGTCTCGATGAAGGGTCTAGGTCTGAAACGTTGACTCTCCTGCTGCTCTGATGCTGCCTGACCTACTGTGTTCCTCCAGTGCCACACTATATTGACTTTGTATCCCTAAAGGCCAACTCTAATTGTTAATGCATCATGAATGACTAAAGGTCATGGAAAAGCTCAGCACCATCCATGGAGAGAAATCAGAGTTAATGTTTCGGGTCAAAGGACCTGAGGAAGGTTCTGAGGAAGGGTCGCTAGACCCGAAACATTAACTCTGATCTCTCTCCACAGATTCTGCTAAGCTTTTCCAGCAATTTCTGGTTTTGTTTTTGATATTAAATAATGACTTTGCTTCAGAATTTACAGAGGAAGAAGTCAGAAATCCCAGAAAAATTAATACTGCAATGGGACAGAGACACAGAAAATTGATTATAAAAATCCCAGTGAGTCTAAACATTGGTTGTCACAAAATTGTTCAAGTGTATAATTAGAGTCAGGGTGACTGAACATACAGTCATAGAGTTGTACAGCACGGAAACAGACCCTTCAGTCCAACCCGTCCATGCCATCCAGATATTTTAATTAATCTGGTCCCATTTGCCAGCATTTGGCCCATAACTTGACGTCTTTAAATTTTTCAGCTGATCAGCCAAAGCATTTTTATTAAATGTGTCCATGGAAGGTAAATGTCACAGATTATACCAGCACTTATTGTCCATTTCCAAACTGCCATGGATTCGCAAAGGGTAGGAGATATCTGATATATCTGATTGAGTTATTTGCCTGAAGTAGGAAATAGGGGAAAATCTATGGAGATAATTTATGTGGACTTCCAGAAGGCATTTGACAAAGTCCTTCTTAAGAGACTTCTGCTGAAGTTGAAGCCCATTGAACTAAAGGCAAATAATTGATCTGGTTAGGGAAATATCTCTGGCTGCTCAGCCAGGGTACGGACACTGAAAAGATTGTCTCAGTGGCAGGATGTGATGAACAGTGTCTCATAAGGCTATGTTATGGGCCGTCAAATATTTATCAACAACTTAGATATGGCACGGTGGCTCAGTGGTTAGCACTGCCGCCTCACAGCACCGGGGACCAGGGTCCAATTCCATCCGCGCGTGACTGTCTGCTTGGAGTTTGTAGATTCTCCCTGTGTCCACATGGGGTTTCCTCCGGGTGCTCTGCTTTTCTCCCAAAGCCCAAAGATGTGCAGGTTAGGTGGATTGGCTACGCTAAATTGCCCATAGTGTCTAGGGTGGGAAATGCAGGGATAGGTTAGGGGATGGTCTGGGTGGGATGCTCTTTGGAGGATCAGTGTGGATTCGATGGGCCAAATGGCCTGCTTCCACACTGTAGGGACTGTATGATGCTGGGATTGGAAACCACATATCCAAATGTGGCAACGACATGCAGATAGGTGACACTGTTAAGCAGTGTGGATGGGAAGATAAAATAATAGAGATATTGATTAAGTGAATAGACAGATCCGTGACAATGCAAGAAACTATGATCTCATCCTCTTTAAACCCAAAAAGCATAGAATAAGAAACTTTCTAAACTTTGAAAATCTAAAAACCATGGAGCTCTAAAGACATTTGAGGGGATGGTTCAAGTCCACAGAGGGTTAAAAGGATGGCGGGCACGGAAAAATGACACAGGGAATACTGGGTTTTTATAGTCACAGGAGTGAAGCCTATTTGGAAATTGGGCAGTTTTTATCAAGTGACCAAGTCATAAATCCTAATGTCAAGACAAGCAGTTACCCCAATATTTTCTGTTATGCATAATGCTTAGTAGCTAGCACCCTGTGTAGCGCATATTACCTGCTTTGTTGACAACACTGTATGGGATGGATGGACTGTTCCACAGGCTGGTTAGTGGTTGCATATTGAAAGGCTTGAATGCACTGCAATGGGATGGATGTAAGTGCTTTGTGACTACTTACCAGTTCACCAGTGATTCCTTTAGGTCCTGGCTTTCCAGGTAATCCCTAAAATAGATTATGAGAGAAAAGCAGATCATTAAACTGAACATATTCACAAGCCGCCAATTCACTGAAAAAGAAAAGACTATACAGAATATGAAAGACAACAAATTGTGTCCCAGGCCTGACCACCTTCAGCTGTTTCATCAATGACCTTCCCTCCATCATAAGGTCAGAAGTGGGGACATTCACTGATGAGTGCACAATGTTCAGCACCATTCGTGACTCCTCAGATACTGAAGCCGTCCATGTTCAAATGCAACAAGATTTGGACAATATCTGGGCTCTGCCACTTGACAAGTGATAAGTAATATTTGCGCCACTCACATGTTAGGCCAAGTCAGGATGGGCAGCGACTTGGAGAGTAGCTTGCAGGGGGTGGTGTTCCCACATATCTGCTTCCCTTGTCCTTCTAGATGGAAGTATTGAGGGTTTGGAAGGTGCTGTCTGAGGATCTTTGGCGAATATCTGCAGTGCATCCTGTAGATGGTACACACTGCTGCTACTGAGCGTCGGTGGTGGAGGGAGCGGATGCTTGTGGATGTGGTGCCAATCAAGCAGCTGCTTTGTCCTGGATGGTGTCAAGCTTCTTGAGTGTTGTTGGGGCTGCACCCATCCAGGCAAGTGGGGAGTGTTCCATCACACTTGTGCTGACTTGTGCCTTGTAGATGGTGGACAGGCTTTGGGGGGTTGGTTAGAGCCAATGGCCTGTTTCTGAGCTGTATATAGTTTTATGATACTACCCAATTTGGAGTTGGATTGTGAAAGTGGATATTGCCTCCTCTCTACCTTTGATTAGCTGCGGACTGAGTATTCAGAATATTAATTCACCTCACAAATACCGTTACTCCAACTAAATATCAGTGTTGCTTAAATTGAATAAATTCAAATGATTAACTATCCAGTCATAAATCAAATACCCCACATCAATAAAAAAAAATGAGATCTTCAAACAAGCGTCTGGAGACCAGCTAAATAATTAGTGGGTATGCCCAGTATAACACAGACTCTGCCTCTACCTCTACCTTTACCCAGTAACCAAACACATCCCTGCAGAGACAGAGAAGGATCTATGTCAGGATGGCCATGATATTGATTCCTGTTTCTAAGTACTCCTGTTCACCTGTGTGTCCAGAATGGGGAGGAAGAACCAACATTAACTCCCTCTCCTCTTCACTGCTTCTACATGGAATTGTGTCTTTTGTACAGTCTGTGCTCTGCTGGGATTTTCTCCATGTCCAAAGGGATGGTCAGTAAGACGTGATACTGGAGAATTATCCACCAAACTATCCCAGCATGGAGTCAGATCTTAAGGGAGGAAGGGGATATTTACACAGGGAGTATGTTTTAAAGGGTGATGCACTGTGGGATATAGTTTTAAACCTCTTCGAACCAACTCTAAGTTAGTATCCTTTCTTCTGTCACCGTGGCCACAAACTGCACCTTCACTTTGAATTTCCGCAGTGAGTACATCATCTACTGTAGTGATTCACCAAGGCTCCTTCGACAGCACCTTCCAAATACATGACCTTTAGAAGGACAAGGGCAGCAGATACATGGGTACACCACCCCCTGCAAATTCCCCTCCAAGCCACTCACCATCCTGACTTGGAAATATATCACCGTTCCTTCCATGTCGCTGGGTCAAAATCCTGGAAATCCCTCCCTAAGGACACTGTGGGTCTACCTACAGCACATGGACAACAGCAGTTTGAAGGACGTCACTGAGCAGTAAACACTGGCCTTGCCCATGATGTTTACATTTCTTAAACCAATAAAAACTAAAGTCACCGGTTACTCTTTCGAAGAGTAGGATACTCACAGGCTGTCCCACTGGACCTTTCTCTCCAGGGGCCCCATTACGTCCCGGCTCACCCTGTAATACAAGAAAAATATTTTACCAAGGCAAAGAGAGTAGGCTCAATGAGCCAACACTTCCGTTTCTTGTTTTTATTTTGAATTACTTTGTTGTCTTTAGTACACATTTAACATCGAGGATGTTAAGTTTTGAAGGCCAAAAAGTGTCCAGTCACCTTTTCACCATTGATTCCTGGATTTCCGTCTCGTCCATCCCGGCCTGGAATTCCCTGAAACATTACAACAAATTCTTAAAACTCTCAGTTATCAACTTAACTCAAGATCACGTCTGATTTTAAGTGAGTAAGCCCTTATGGACTGAATAGCTTAGGGGTTAATGTTACATCCAGCATTACCATCAGTCACTTTGGATGGGGGTTTTCAATGGGAGACTAATCAAATATTTAGCCCAGTAACTATATTTGTGTTTCGAATTAATACAATGAAAAGTGCAGTGAGATTCTGTAGCAATAGGGAGCTGGGTTTTGTATATGAATTACAAGAGGTACTGAACCAATGCATGTTCTCTTCATGGGCTACACCATCTTTTTCATTGCATTAAAATGAATTATGATGTTCTACCTCTTCCTTGTTCAGTGATACTAAAACAAGGGCCACTGTTTGATCAATTCATCTAAATCGTCATTTTCCCACTTAGGGTAGAAGGTATTCACCCAGATAGCTACTGCTGGTATCTTGTGGCCTTTGCCACCTTTCCCAGTGTTGGTACTGGGTAAAGGTTGTTTGAGGTAGTTCACTGCCACCAACTGTCCTTTGTCTTTCTGTTGTCTACCTGGTGATCAGTGGTAGAGGATATACCACCATAGAGTATCTGCAGACGAAGTACCGTGCTTAGAGGGCAATAAGGGTTGTTGCTTGACAGCAGCAAGTACAACCCCATTTGGTCAGGTATAATGTCTCAGACCTTCGGGAGCTGCTCCAGATCCATGTGCTCGCTCTGAAAGCTGGAGTACAACTTGTTATCTCCACCCTCAGCCTGCGGGCGATATCAGTAGAATGGGTACAGCCAATGGACCAGGCAAATAGGAAGAAGATTTGACGCAGACCATTTGGATCTAAATACTAGTTGCAGTGCTGCAGACATGCTGTAGTTTCCCAGCTCCTGGTATTTGAACAGTGACAGTACGTTGTACCACGTTACCATTACAGCACGTCGTACCACATCACCATTACAGTATGTTGTACCACATCACCATTACAGTACATTGTACCACATTACCATTACAGTATGTTGTACCACATCAGCATTACAGTACATTGTACCACATCACCACTTAGCTACAACCGTAAGGCCCAGGGGCTCTGTGTTGTGGGCCCCGTGAAGTATTTAACTAACTCTCCCTCTGTGTCCAAGTGCTGTTCTCCTGTTACCCCTGTTTGCACTGGTGCCCAGTCCCATTCTGCTGCACCATCCCTCCATTGTCCACTCAAACTTTACAACACTTGTTAAGTTCACTATGTTTGAAGAAAATATAGTCCAAATAGAGTCACAGAGTTATATAGCACAGAAACAGACCATTTGGCCCAACTTGTCCACACCGACCAGAAATCCCAATCTGACCTAGTCTCATTTGCCAGCATTTGGCCCATATCCCTCTAAATCCTTCCTATTCATGTACCCATCCAGATGCCTTTTAAATGTTGTAATTATACCAGCCTCCACCATTTCCTCTGGCAGCTCGTTCCATACATGCATCACCCTTTGCGTGAAAAAGTTGCCCCTTTGGTCCCTTTTAATTCTTTTCCCTCTCACTTTAAACCTATGCTCTCTAGTTTTGGTCTCCCCCACCCTAGGAAAAAGACCTTGGTTATTCACCCTATCCATGTCTCTTGTGATTTTATAAACCTTTATAACATCAACCCTCTGCCTCCAATGCTCCAGGGTAAAACAATCCAAGCCTATCCAGCCTCCCCCTATGACTCAAACCCTCCAGACCTAGTAACATCCTTGTAAATCTTTTCTGAACCTTCCTATAGAAAAGCGACCAGAATTGTATGCAGTATTCTAAGAGTGGCCTAACCAATGTCCTGTACTGCCACAACATGACCTCCCAACTGCTATACTCAATGCACTGACCAATAAAGGCAAGCGTACCAAATACCTTCTTCACTGCCCTGTTTACCTGCGGCTCCACTTTTGAGGAACTATGAATCTGCACTCCAAGGTCTCTTTGTTCAGCAACACTCCCCAGGACCTTACCATTAAGTGTATAAGTCCTGCCCTGATTTGCCTTTCCAAAATGCAGCACCTCACATTTATCTAAATTAAACTCCATCTGCCACTCCTCGGCCCATTGGCCCATCTGATCAAGATCCCATTGTAATCTGAGGTAACCTTCTTCGCTGTCTACTACACCACCTATTTTGGTGTCATCTGCAAACTTACTAAGCATGCCTCCTATATTCACGTTCAAATCATTTATGTAAATGACAAAAAGCAGTGGGCCCAGCACTGATCCATGTGGCATACCACAGGCCACCAGTTTGAAAAGCAACCCTCTACCACCATGGTCTTGTCTCCTATCTTTGAGCCAATTTTGTATACAGTTGGCTAGCTCTCCCTGGATTCCATGTGATCTAACCTTACTAACCAGTCTACCTTGTGGAACCTTGTTGAATGCCTTGCTGAAGTCCATATAGACAACATCCACTGCTCTGCTTTCATCAGTCTTTTTTATCACATCTTCAAAAAACTCAGTCAATCATTTCTCTTGGCAGGCGTTTTCCAATTTTTTTGCACTGTTAGCATTTTCACAAAATATTTCCATTCACCAACCAAAGGGATAGAGTCTGAAGAGAGGATCTTTATACAAACCCCTCCCAGCCAAAAGAGTGACTCACTTTCTGTAAAAGGTAATGGGGACTGCTATGGAATTCAGGCTCAGGCTTAATTATGGTTCTCCTCACTCCCCACTCCAGAGCCCCACGTACCCTAGCTCCAGCCTCTCTTAGCAGCCCTTACACCTTCCTACATGTCCCACTACACATGGGCTTGAAATCTACTCTCGCAAATTCAGAATGGAATACCAGTTTGCTTTTAAGGTACTTGAAGCATGGAACCTTTCAGTGCAAGAGAAACAAAGACAATCAGTGTTGAACATCCAGGAGATCTGCTGCGATGGGATACTTACCAGCTCACCCTTCTGTCCTGCAATTCCAGGCAGACCTCTGGGACCAATCTTGCCCTATAGGGAGAGCAGAGAGTTAATAGCCAAACCTGGATGGGTCAGCTTAGCAACAAGCAGCAAGTAATAGACAAAGAGTAAAGAGGTCATATCGCTAGGAATATAATGACAGCAGGATCCATTGCTGCAGTTACAAGGTCTGGAATTTGCTACAAATCTGCAATTGTGAGTTTAATGATGACCAATGTCGATTGTCATAAAAATCCATGTCCTTTATGGAGGGAAACTGCCATTCTCACTGAATCGGGCCCACATGTGACTCCAGACCACAACAATGTGGTTGATTCTTAACTGCCCTCTTGGCAATAGATATTGGCATGGCCATACATGAACACGCATGCACACGTATGCACACGTATGCACGCACACACACACACATTGCTGTATTTATATTGAAGATTGATGCCAGAATCCTTTATTCAAGTTGTGTGTGTGTGCATCACTCAGGAACTCCTCCCCTCCTTCGGTCTCTTAGCCCTCATGCGATCTCTGGAATGTCATTATTCAATGTCCCCTTGTTGCCCTAACTCTTCATTTGTTGTTCTTTTAGATGCTGCAGATAGGTTCCTCAATATTAATAAGGAATAATTATTTCATTGAACTTTATAGTACAGGAGCTGACAATTCAGCCCATCATATTTGTGCCAGCTCTCTGAAAGGAGCTATCTATTTCCTGCCACTTTAACCTGTTTTATTCCCCACTATTCCAGGCAAATTTCTGAATCTGAAACTTTTGAGGTCAAGTATGTCCAGGATGCTGTTTGATCAGTCTTGGCCCTCTCCAACAATGAGCCTCTGTGTGATTCCAACAATGGCAGAACTATAGCCTTAATTAGACAGCAATAACCCAGTCCTGAACACACAGCTGTCCAACTCTCTCACATTCCAAACTTAGCACCGCTTAACAGGGGCAAAGGTTCACCTATATTTCTTCACATCCTCCATTCTATATTCTGTAAATATGTCTTTCCTATAATGTCCTTGTCCTGCTTCAAGCTTGCTGTCTACACCTAAAGTGATGTGTGTCAGCCAAGGCCCAGCTGCTAGTTCTGTTATCACTGAGTCTGACAGGTTGTGGCTTTAGCTCCTACTCCAAAACACAAAGCTCAAGCTTAACAGTACAGTTCGCACTGAGGGAGTGCTGAACTGTTGGTGGTACTGTCTTTCAGCCAAAATGTGAGGCTGATGTTAAACCTGCTTCTCTTGTGGGGGGGGGGAGGTGTTGGTAAGAGATTCCATAGCACCATTTTAAAGAATAACAGTGCCATTAGTCTGGGACAAGATTTATCCTTAATTATCAGTTGTCCTTGATTTGACATTGACTCTGGATCATGAGTTTTTGCTATGGGCCTTCAGCCAGCTGAATGGGCATGTTCTTAACCCACTATTTCAAATGGGTTTCTGGGCAGCAATAACATGGGCAGCATTTGTTTCCCATTTGATCATCCTTGGACTGAATGGTCTGTCAGACTATCCCAGAGGGCAGTTAAGAGTCAACAACAATGTTGTGGTTCTGGAGTCACATGTAGGTCAGACCGGGTAAGGATGGCAGTTTCCTTCCCTAAAGGACATTAGTGAACCAGAAGGGTTTTTGCAAAAACCAATGCTAGTGAGATTAATGAAACTATCTTTTAGAATCAACGACTTATGTTGAAGTCAGACATCACCAGGCCCCATGACGGTAGCCAGGTCACCAAGTCACTAGCCTCTGGCTTACTAGTCTAGTGGCATGACCATTACACCCCCATTGTTCCTGGTTTAAAAGCAGATTATCTGGTTATTATTACAATGCTGCTTGTGGAACTTCCTATCACGCTGACTTTCCAACATTATAAAAGTGATTACACCTTTAAATAATAAAACTTCATAAACCTCCATAAAACTGAGGTTATCCAAATCTCAATTGCCTGTGTGTTAAATTGCAGCAAGTGCTGATTTGGTGCTCACTTTAGTTTCAGGTTAAGAAAAACAACTTCATTTTAAAATTCTCATCCATTTTGCTCCATGGCCTGACCTGTCCCCATCTCTGTAAGACCATAAGAGCATAAGACATAGGAGTGGAAGTAAGGCCATTTGGCCCTTCGAGCCACTCTGCCATTTAATCATGGCTGATGGGCATTTCAACTCCACTTACCTGCACTCTCCCCGTAGCCCTTGATTCGTTGCGAGATCAAGAATTTATCAATTTCTGTCTTGAAGACATTCAACGTCCCAGCCTCCACAGGCCCACCACTCTCTGGCTCAAGAAATGTCTCCTCATTTCCATTCTAAATTGACCCCCTCTAATTCTAAGGCTGTGCCCACGGTCCTAGTGTCCCCACCTAATGGAAACAACTGATGCTGTAGTCTCCTTCAGTCCCACAACCCTTTGAAATACCTGTGCTCTTCTAATTCTGACCCTTTGTGCTTTTACCAATCACGATCAAGGGTGGCTCAGTGTTTAGCACTGCTGCCTCACAGCATCAGTGACCTGGGTTCAATTCCACCCTCAAGCGACTGTCTGTGTGGAGTTTAGAACACAAGAACTAGGAGGAGGAGTAGGCCATCTGGCCCCTCGAGCCTGCCCCGCCATTTAATAAGATCATGGCTGATCTTTGAGACTCAGCTCCACTTACCCGCCCACTCACCATAACCCTTAAATCCTCTACTGTTCAAAAATTTATCTAGCCTTGCCTTAAAAACATTCAGCGAGGTAGCTTCAACCGCTGCACTGGGCAGGGAATTCCACAGATTCACAACCCTTTGGGTGAAGAAGTTCCTCCTGACCTCAGTCCTTCATCTGCTTCCCTTTATTTTGAGGCAATGCCCTCTAGTCCTAGTTTCACCTGCCAGCGGAAACAACCTCCCTGCCTCCACCTTATCTATTCCCTTCATAATCTTATATGATTCTATAAGATCTCCCCTCATTCTTCTGAATTTCAATGAGTATAATCCCAGTCTACTCAGTCTCTCCACATAATCCAACCCTCTCAACTCTGGAATCAATCGAGTGAATCTCCTCTGCACCCCCTCCAGCGCTAGTATATCTCTTCTCAAGTAAGGAGACTAAAACTGCACACAGTACTCCAGGTGTGGCCTCACCAGGACCCTATACAGCTGCAGCATAGCCTCCCTGTTTTTAAACTCCATCCCTCGAGCAATGGCAGACAAAATTCCGTTTGCCTTTTTAATTACCTGCTGCACTTGCAATCCCACCTTCAGCAACTCATGCACAAGGACACCCAAGTCCTTCTGCACAGCAGCATGTTGCAGTTTTTTACCATTTAAAACATAGTCCATTTTGCTGCTATTCCTACCAAAATGGATGACCTCACACTTATCAACATTGTACTCCAACTGCCAGACCTTTGCCCACTCACTTAGACTATCTACATCCCTCTGCAGACTTTCAGTGTCCTCTGCACACTTTGCTCTACCACTCACCTTAGTGTCATCTGCAAATTTTGACACACCACACTTAGTCCCCAACTGCACATTCTCCCTGTGTCTACGTGGGTTTCCTCCGGGTGCTCCAGTTTCCTTCCACAGTCTAAAGATGTGCAGACTAGGTGGTTGGCCATGGCGAAATATGGGGTCACTGGGGAATTGCTCTTCAGAGGGTTGGAGCTGGGCAAAATAGCCTCTTTCTGCACTTTAGGGATTCTATTAATTGTTCCACTCTTGGTGTCCATGCCTTCAGTTGTCTTGATCCCAAGCTTGGGAATTCCCCCTCTACCACACTTTCCTCCCTGGCCATGTTTTCGGTCACCTGACCTAACATTCCTTAGGTGGCTCAGTGTCACATGTTGTTTGATGGGAAACACCATGGAGTTTACATGTTGAAGGTACAATATAAACATAAATTGTTGTTAATTGACTAACATGCTTTGGGACAGATCTATATAGATCACTGCCTATAACACCACATGACTTTCTGATATAATTCATATCCTTATTAAAAAACAGATTGAGACACAGAGATCAAGGAAATGAAAAACACTTTAAAATAGGATCCCAGCAATAATAATCGTTGTTTTTGCTTCCACTTACCGGGTTTCCCTTTGTTCCTTGGAATCCTCTGAATCCTTTTGGACCTTTATCTCCCTGTATTCAACACCAAACATTTCAGTAAACAAAACCGAATGTAGCAAACTGTCTCAGCACGCTCACTCACTTCTCTCCCTCACACTCACACACAAGCACTCACACACACGCGCACACACACACACACACACACACACTCACACACACATTCACACACACGCACACACACACGCGCGCACACACACGTGCACACACACGTGCACACATACACACGCAGTCACACACACGCAGTCACACACACGCAGTCACACACACACACACGCAGTCACACACACACACACGCAGTCACACACACACACGCACACACACACGCACACATAATCACACACTCACACATTCACACTCACGCGTAGACACACACACGCGCGCACACACACATTCACACACACGTGCACACACACATTCACACACACACACACACACACATACAGACACACACACTCACACACACACACAAACCACACACATGCGCACACACACACATGCGCACACACACACACATGCGCTCACACACAATCTGACACACACACACACTCATACACACACAGACACACACGCACACACAAACCACAAACAGACACACACACGCACATACACACGTGCACACACTCACACAAACCACACACACGCACACACAAACTCACACGCACACACACACACAAACCACCCACGCACACACACACACACACAAACCACGCACACACAAACACAAACCACACACAGACACAAACAGACACAAACCACACACACACACACACACACACACGCACGCACGCACACCTGGAAGTTAATGTTTTTGATGATTTTACATATCACAAACCCTAACCCCACCTATTTTGGGGGTAAAATTACTCCTTTCATTAAAAATATTGAAGAAAAGTACACAGCAGGTTTCAGCTCTAAAGAAAAACCATATCAGACCCAAAATTTTAACTCTGTTTCTCTCTCCACAGATGCTGCCAGACCTGCTGAGTTTCTCTAGCAATTTCTGTTTATTTCAGAAATGCTCAGCAATTGAAATACTTCAACACAGAGTAAAGTTCTTGGGAGAGCAATATCCTATTCTATGATAAGTTTAATGATTAATCAATAAAATAATTCTACATCTAAAATTGAAACTGAAAATGCTCGAATTAAACAGCTGATGTTTTGCAGAGGAAAGGACAAGTTAATGTTGAGAACAAATCTTTTTAACTCATTCATTGGAAGTTGGTGCTGCCGAATGGAAGCATTTATTGACAATATGTAATTGCCCCCAAGCAGGTTCTGGTGAGTTGGATTCTTTTTGTTTCATTCACAGGAGATGGGCATCATTGGCTGGGTCAGCATTTCTTTCTGATCCCAGTTCCTCTTCAGACACAGAAACATAGAAAATAGGAGCAGGAGGAAGCCATTCGGCTCTTGGAGCCTGCTCCGTCGTTCTTCACGATCATGGCTGACCAACCAACTCAATAGCCTAATCCTGCTTTCTCCCCATAACCTTCGATCCCATTCACCCCAAGTGCTGTATCTAGTCACCTGTTGATTACCTTCAATGCTTTGGCATCAACTACTACCTGTGGTAATGAATTCCACAGACTCACCACTCTCTGGGTGAAGAAATGTTTCCTCACCTCCATCCTAAATGGCCTACCCTAAATCCTCATACGGTGACTCCTGGTTCTGGACACACCCACCATCAGGAACATCCTCGCTGCATTTACCCTGTCCAGTCCTGTTAGAATTTTATATGCCTTTATGAGATCCCCCCTCACTTGTCTGAACTCCAGCGAAAACAATCCCAACCTAGTCAATATCGCCGTATACACCAATCCCGCCATCCCCGGAATCAGCCTGGGAAACCTTCACTGCACTCCCTCGAGATGGTATTGGTGAGCTGCCTTTTTGAACTGCTGCAGTCTGAAGTTTGTTCCACACGCAAACTATCTTCTGTGTAAAAGATTTATTCCTCATGTCTTTTTTAAATCTCTCTCCTCTCACCTTAAAAATGTATCCCCTAGTCTTGAAATTTCCAAGTTTAGGGAAAAGAAAATTATCATTAACTCTATCTATACCCCTCATTATTTTATAAACTTCTAACAGGTCACCTCCCAACCTCTTACGCTCCAGTGAAAAAAATCCCAGCCTATCCAGCCTTTCCTTATAACTCAAACCTGTTGTAGAAAGACATTCCTAAATATATACTTTATCTCCCTTGCACTAAAGGCTGACTCTCCATTTGCCTTCCTAATCACTTGCTGGACCTGCATACTAGGTAACTGATGTACAAGGATTCACAGTTCCCTCTGCATGGTACCATTCTGCAGTCTCTCTCCACTTACATAATATTCGATTTGCCTATTCTTCCAACCAAAGTCCAGAACCCCACAATATTTCACTTCATTTTCCAATGTTTTGCCTATTCTCTTTACCTAAGTATTTCTCTCCTTACACTATCTTTGTATCTTCCACGTACCTTAATTTCTTACCTGGTTTTTGTAATATCAGCAATATTTCTTATCAACTAGTTGGCCCCTCCTTCCGAGTAATTAACATAGTTCGTAAACAGCTGAGGCCCCAACAGTGATGCTTGTTGCACTCCATTGGTTACAATTTACCAACCTGAAAATGGCTGACTTATCCAAACAGTCAGTCTCCTGTTGATTAGCCAATCCTATAACCAAGCTAATATATCCACGCCAACACCATGACCTGTAACCTTTAAGTGGCACTTTATCAAACATTGTACATATAGACACATAAACTACTGGGTTCTCCTTTATCAACCCTGCTCAAGGAGCTGTAATAAATTAGTCAAATATTATTTCCCTTTCACAAAACCATGTTGATTCTGCCTGATATTGTTATGATATTCTGCTGTAACTTCCTTTTATAACAGATTCTAGCATTTTCCACAAACAGATGTTGAGCTAACTGGCCTATAACCTCCTGTTTTCTGTCCTCATCCAGTCTTAAATGTTGGTTAGGGTTACGGTTAGGGCTATGATTATATTTGCATATTTGCTTCTTTTCATTTTTCAACTCAGAAAGAAGAAACCAGAAGTTTAAGAAAGAACAAATTGTAACAACTGAAACTTCCGTAACCTTGGAAATTTTGAAAGATTATTACCAGTAAAATCCACTATCAACACTGGCATTTCTTAAGATGCAGGAGTGAAGCCTAATTCACTTGTTAGTCTTCAGTCCCATTAGTTTTCCCAGTAATTTTTCTCTCGTCATCCCAATTGTTGTAAATTCCTCCTTCGTTTTTGCTACTTGATTTTCTATTATCTTTAGGCTGTTGCTCTAAGACAGTTCCATTACATTTACAACACAGGTATCTACCCCAACAATGTGGAAAATTGCCCTGGTATGTCCTGTACACAAACAACAGGGCAAATCCAACTCAGCCAATTACCACCCCATCAGTCTCCCCTCGATCATCAGTAAAGTGATGGAAGGTGTCAGTAACAGTGCTATCAAGCAGCACCTGCTCAGCAATAACCTGCTCAATGACACCCAGTTTGCATTCTGCCAGGGCCACTCAGCTCCTGACCTCATTACAACCTTGGTTCAAACATGGACAAAAGAGCTGAATTCCAGGGGTGAGGTGAGACTGGCATCCCTTGACATCAAGGCTGCGTTCGACCAAGCAAGGCATCATTGTCATCATTAGCTTTCCTTCAATTTGAGGATGCTGTATAGTTTAGGTTTCTGCCCTGGTTCTTCATTCAACTGAACAGCCTGATTGTAACCCACAATGTTCCTTTGGTCAGAAGGGGTATGATGTCCCATGAGGTCTAAAGTGTAGGATTTGCTGCCTGTTCCTTCCTTCAATCCCTCTGCACTGCCTCATCATTAAAGCTGATAGGATAATTCAGCTTGATGGATTGATTGTTGTTATGGTAACTCAGTGATTAATGTCAGTGCTCCTGCATTTTAACGAAAATTTCAAAGTGTCTTTGCATCTTTTCCTTCGCCATCTTCTTACCCTGAAACATTGGCCATTTGAGAGTTAAGAAAACAGGATCTGCTGAGGAATTTTGTCTACCTAGATCCAGTCTCAGGCCTAAATCTGTGATGTGGTATCAAGGTGCCCTAGAAAAACTGGAATCAACGGGTATCAGGGGCAAACTCTACGCTGAATGGAGTCATATCTAACACATAAGAAGATAGTTGAGGTTGTTGGAGGTCTGTCATCTCAGTCCAAGACGTCTCTGCAGGAGTTCCTCAGGGTAGTGTCCTGGGCCCAATCATCTTCAGCTGCTTCATCTATGACCTTCCCTCCATCACAAGGTCAGAAGTGGGGAAGTTTGCTGATGATTGCACAATGTTCAGCACCATTTGCAACTCCTCCGACACTGAAGCAGTCGTGTTCAAATGCAGCAAGTCCTTTGGAATATTGTGTTCAATTCTGGTCGCCATATTACCAGAAGGATGTGGTGGCTTTGGAGAGGGTACAGAAAAGATTTACCAGGATGTTGCCTGCTATGGTGGGCATTAGCTATGAGGAGAGGTTGGAGAAACTTGAGTTGTTCTCACTGGAACTATGGAGGTTGAGGGGGACCTGATAGAGGTCTACAAGATTATGAAGGGCTTGGACCGACTGGACAGTCAGAAGCTTTTTCCCAGGGTGGAAGAGTCAGTTACCAGGGGCCATGGGTTTAAGGTGCGAGGGGCAAGGTTTAAAGGTAATGTACAAGGCAAGTTTTTTACACAGAGGGTGGTGGGTGCCCGGAACTCGCTGCCAGGGGGAGGTAGTGGAAGCCGACACTATAATGATGTCTTAAAGGGCGTCTTGACAAATGTATGAATAGAGGGATGTGGTCCCCAGGAAGGGTAGGGGGTTTTAGTTGTGAAGGGCAGCATGTCAGTGCAGGCTTGGAGGGCCAGAGAGCCTGTTCCTGTGCTGTAATTTTCTTTGTTCTTTGTTCCTGGATAATACCCAGGCTTGGGATGACAAGTGGAAAGTAACAATCACACTGCAGAAATGTCAGAAAATGACCAGATTTAGCAAGAAAGAATCTAGCATCTCCCCATGATGTTCAATGGCATTACCTTTACTCAATCCTCTGCTGTCAATATCCTACAGTTACCATTGAATAGAAACTGAGTTGGACTAACAGATAAATACAATGGCTACGAGAACAGATCAGAGACTGGGAGATCTATGGTGAGTAAATTGGTCTGACTAACCAAAGCCTGTCCATAAGACCTAAGTCAGGAGTGTGATGGAATACTTGTCTGGATGATTCTATCTCCAACAACATGTAAGAAGCTTGGCACAATTGAGGAGAAAGCTGGTCACTTGATTGGCACCATCTACATGGTACACTGTAGAAATTCACCAAGGTTTCTAAGCTTCCAAACCTTCCATACTCACAACCACTACCATCTAGAAGGACAAGGGTGGCAGATACATGGGAATATTATCATCTTCAAGTTCCCCTCCAAGCCACTCACCACCTTGACTTGGAAATATATCGACGTTCCTTCACTGTCGCTGGGTCAAAATCTTGGAATTCCCTCCCTAAGGTCATTGTGGGTCTACCTACAGCACAGAGACTGCAGCTGATGAAGAAGGCAGCTCACCCCCACCTTCCAAAGAGCAGCTAGGGATAGGCAATAAATACTGGCCCAGCCACTAATGCCCATATTCCATAAAAGGATTAAAATAATTTTTTTTGTGTCTTCTACTACAAAGGCAAAATGAGTCCCTTAATGATTCTCCCACAAGACAAAACTAGCTTTTCACATCTACCCTGTCTAGTCCCCTAAGAATCTTGTATGTTCCAATGCAGTCGCCTCTCATTCCTACAAACTCCAAAAAGTACACGTTCTACCTACTCAACATCTCCTCATAAGATAATCCCTTCATGCCTGGGACCAGCCTTCTGTATCTTCTCTGGACTGGCTCCTATATCTTTCTCTGGATAATGGGGCCAATACTATTCACAGTATTGCGCATGTGTTGTAACTAGTGCCTTGTAGAGTTTTAGGAAGGCCTCCTTATTTTTATACTCCATTCCCTTGAAATAAATGCCAATGTTCCATTTGTCTTTCCTGTTATTTGCTGAACTTAGATGTTGGTTTTTGTGATTTACACATGAGGATTCCCGAATTGCTGTGTGATAAAGCCATCTGCAGAGGATCCCTTTCTATTCTGCTGCACTCCAATCTCTTCAAATTGACTGAAATGTTCTTAAGCTAAAGGTAAGTCAGAAAATCCAGATCGTTGTTGGGTAAGAGTTGAATTTATAAGAGTGATCTAATACTCACCACTTTCCCGCGAGGGCCAGGAGGGCCGGCTGGTCCATGGGATCCTGTGGGACCCTGCATAAAGACAGGAAAATCAGCAACAAGAAAGGAAAGGGCCATTTTTGAACAAGATGGAGTCTAACAGGCAAGAGAGAGCTGCATCCATAGTGCTAGCTGTTGCTGTGTGACCACCAGACCAGGAAAGCCTCCATGATCTGGAGGATCTTCCTCTAGCTCCTGTTTACCGCGACGTACTTACAATCCAAGCTGCATCACACCATCGCCCCAAAATTGGCAGCAGTGCCCTTGGCCACCATGGAGCCAAGTATTTCCAACCCCAATATAAACCTCTTTCTCTCCCTCTCATCCTTTAAGACACACTCCTTAAAACCACCATCTTGGATCAAGTGCCTATCCAGCTTCAGTCTTTTGACCACTTTACCCGATCAATGTTTCTGGGCAGCACCTTGGGACATTTTATTACAAAGTTGAGGGAGTGTGGTCATGGCCCCGAGTGGGGTCACAGTGCAAATTTTGGGGTAGTGAAGCTCTGACCGAATTATTATCGCTGTACTCTGTCTCTAACAGGGCCTTGGTTTCACAGACCCCTTCATTTCCCCACCTCGCAGCTCTCACAGGAGGGTCACAATAATTTTCAAGCCCCAGAATGAGCTCATGGCGGTACAAAGTTTGGGAAGCACCGATTTACTAATTAAAGCTGCTATATCAATGCAAGTAGGTGCATGAATGGTGGCATTGCTGATCAAAATTTGACAATTTTCTGAACTGTGAGGCGTCAGTCTAGGGAAATGTTCACATCCAGTTGTTCACTTACTCTGTCACCGGGAGGACCGGGTCTACCAAGAGGGCCTCTCAATCCTCGAGGACCCTGTGGAGGGAACAGAACAGAGTCTGATATAAGACACCCTTCCTCCCAATGCAGAAATATTCAGGCATTTTAGTAACATCACGACACTGTGTCACAGACTCATCATCTTTAACAATAAGAACAATTTGCATGATTATGTTGTCTCTCTCCGTAAGACTTTTATTTTCTCAAATCTTGTCCTGTTTTTAATCTTTCCAAATGGATGATAGTCACTCAGGGGTAGGGTCCTATCTCTGAATTAAAACCTGAAGGGGTTGAATTCCAGTGATTGGAGACCAGCTCCTGATTCTGAGCCAAATCCAGCCAGGGTCCAGCTGCCTAGACAGAGTGACCACTGACTCAGGGGTTGTTTTCCTGACTGAACACAGAGAACACGGAGGATTTTCGAGGGCTGGATGGCCTACTGCCACTCCTATTTGTTATGATTCCTCAGACAATGTAAAAAATCCCGTAGTCACTATTTCAAAACAAAGCAGTGTTTGTCCATGATATGCTGGTTAATATATATTTCTCAATCAACATCACCGAAACAGGTTAGCGATTATGTCACTTTGCTGGCTTTGTACAAATTGGTCGCCAACATAAAACTGACTACACTAGAACTTAAATGGCTGTGAACCTCTTTAGAGTGTCCTGAGTACCCTTAGGGAAAGGTGCTACAGAAATGCAGGTTCTTTCTTCCTTTGAATGAGGAGAAACTGAAGGTTTTTTCTCAAGTTGCTTTTCACAAGTCAGAACATAATAAGAAGACACCAGAAATGGCTGGAACAAGGAGATTGAACAGATGAGGACAGTCTCAAAGAAAAGACCAGGCCAGGAAATGATTCAACTAGCCTCAAATGTAATCAGCATTGTACGCTTTTCCTACAGCCAATTATATCCTTGTCCCTCTAATAATCCTTACAGCGGTGATAAAGATTGTTAATATATTTTTGTTATTTGGGAATTCAATTTTAAAGTAGAAGTAGATGGTTTTAATAATGTAAAGATACTTTTTTTAAGAGGTCAGAAAGTCATTTTTGAACAGTGAGTTCAAACAGCATTTCCAACAAAGCATGTGGCTACACCTGGGAGTTAATTGATGAAATGCTTACAAAAGTTGAACTTTTATGCAGAAATAGAAAGACAGACCAAGGGTCAACAGTTGCAGAAGGGCTGAAACAAAAACAGAAATTGCGAGAGAAACTCAACAGGTCTGTGGAGAGAAAGCAGAGCTTTTGTCTCAAATCTGTTGACTCAGCAGATCTGACAGCAGATAGGAAAAAGTGAAACTTATGCTGAAGACAGGCATGGGGGAGAGAGGTGAGCAGATAGGTGGAGATGGGGCCCAGAGAGAGACAGACAGACAGATATGAAAGGGATAAGCAGACTTGGGAATTGCAATTTCTGTTTTCGCTTCAGATCTCCAGCATCTGCAATTCTTTGTTTTATTTCAGCAGAAGGGCTGTTTAGTATATTGCATTCATCAGGCCTTCAGACTTGGAAAGCATACTTTAAAATGTTTTTAAATAGACAAGAATTTTCTTGGAGGTTGATTAAGAAAAGTCAGTGAAGTAGCTGGTGGTTGTGTGTCTCAGGGAGAGAATGTATAACGTATATAGAAAGTTGCCAAAAGGAAATGCTTGTAATTAATTAATTAAGTAAAAAATTAGAGTTAAGATTGGAATGATACTTTACTGGAATTGAGCGAGTTTAAAGGATGTTGCTGGGAAAAAATGTTCGAATTTTTCTTTTGGCTGTTTGTCGTAAGATCTTTCTAATGTCTTTTGTCTTAAGACACAAAAACAGAAATTGCTGGAAAAGCTCAGCAGGTCTGGCAGCATCTGCGAAGAGAAATCAGAGTTAATGCTTTGGGTCGAGTGACCCTTCCTGCAGGTCTGAATTTCCAGCTATTTCTATTTTTGTCTCTGAATAAAAGCATCTGCAGTTCTTACAGTTTTATTTTGTCTTTTTTAAAATATATGTTTATAACATTTTTCCACCATAGACTTGTGCTCTTTTTAGTTTAAAGAACATTGGCAGCCTCATGTGAATATGTTTGGCGAATAACTGCCATATTCACCGAACTACAGAAATAAAGTCATCAAGATCAAGTCAGGTTTCACCTTCCGGCCTGACTTGTCCAGGAATCATAAAACAACCCTCCGGATTGGGATATTTTTCCCATGCTTTCTAGGTACAATGAACAGAGAAGACAATTCTTCATGTCTAAGACTTTGCTGTTAGATTTCTCAATGTTGGCAA
Source organism: Ginglymostoma cirratum (assembly GCA_024137785.1). Classification (NCBI taxonomy): domain Eukaryota; kingdom Metazoa; phylum Chordata; class Chondrichthyes; order Orectolobiformes; family Ginglymostomatidae; genus Ginglymostoma; species Ginglymostoma cirratum. The sequence continues at coordinate 2,653,342 of JAHRHZ010000138.1, forward strand.
TTATTGTACTTACGTCGGCAGCTCACTGGTTCTACACTCGCTCCAGGTCTGGAATCATACAGATTTTAAAGTTTTATCCTGCCATGACCACACCCCACCATAACTCTGAAACCCATTTCATTCCTGCAACCCTCTGGAATATCGATACTCCTCTGGTTCTGACCTCTCAGCTAATCCTAATTTTCTTGCAGCCACTGCTGATGTCCCCACCTCCAGCTGTTCATGTTCTATGCTCTGAAATGTGTTCCGTCCAACCCAAGCAACTCTGAAATCCTGCCTCCTCCTTATTTTTCTGCTTTAAAACACTTCTTCAAAACCATGTCATTGTTCAATCAGTTGGTCAGATGTTCTACTAGCCCCTTACAGAGTCCAATGTTACATTTTGACTCATAATGCTCTTGTGGAAATGCCCTGAGATATCTTTACTTCTTTAATGGCTCTGGATAAATTCAGGTTACTGTTATAGGCAGTGGATCACAGATGACATCAGTGGAAATATCCCCCAATCTCCTGTGCACACTCATGGAATAACGACAGTAAAGAGCTGGCCATGGGGCTGGTTTCTCCGGGTTTCTGAGGGGGCAGACTGCAGGGGAGCAGGGCGTTGGGTGGGGAGTAGGGGATGATGGGAGTGGCCCCCTGAAAAGATGAAAGGAAGGCAATGGTGATGACATCATGTCCTCCACCCTCCAACCATTGGGCTTCAGGACTTATAGGACAAGGCCAGGAACTCTCAAACTCAACCTGAACCAATAAAACAAAGCAGCTGCTGGACAGTGGCGAGGAGATTTCTCTGAGCCGCGGGGTTTGCCTGGGTCATGAACAATACAACAAACACCTCTCACTTGTGTATCCTCCCTTCGCCTCCAGCTCCTACCTGTAATCCAATTGGTCCAGGTAAACCTGACACGCCGGGAGGTCCGGGATCCCCCTGGAATTCCAAATATCCAGTCGTTAGAACATGCAACACCACAAGGAGCAAGCACTGTACACAATAAACAGGACATGCTGGTCAAAATGCCAGTGATTTACCTTGGCACCTATTTTGCCAGGTTCTCCACGCTCTCCCTTGTGCCCTGTGTGCCCCTGGAGAAAAAAAGACACAAACAATATCAGGGTTAGAGCACTATCAGCCCCCGACATACTTGTGCTTGTTGGCTTATGGTTATTACTCCCGAGCACACAGGTGCCCAGCCCCTCACCACCCATCGAAACAGAAAGCTGGGACTACAGCTATTGCTTGTGGTAGAAAATTCCACATTCTAAACTCTCTCTGAGGCTACTCATAAATTCCCAATAGCAGCTCTTGGTGACTATCTCTGGTTCTTAGTTTTGAGCTCCTCCCCTTGTCACCCCTTTCCTTCCTGGAACTGTTACTTGGTTGAAATAAGGGCACCCACATTAACTGGAATACATTCTTCCTCAGCACCTCAAAGCTACATCCTATGTCTCAGCTTCCTAGTCATCCCCCAGGTACAGAGTTTCCAAAGCCCAAGCATGACTCTCTTACCCTGCCCAGACTTGGTCAAGTCTTCACTGTAAGTCTTTCCCTTTGTGTAACTTATACTAACCCTGTCCCATAATACTGATCTGTGCCTGGCTGATGGTGGAGCTGACCATATTGACAATGTCAAAGGCTACTGAGATAGTGCAGGAAAATGGCATTCATTTGGAAGATGAGCCATGATCCATGTGAATAACTTGACGGAGCTGAATTACCTCCTCCCGCTCCTATTTCCTGCGCTCTTATGATTAAAAAAATAAGGAACAAGAGCAAGGGGACACATCCATTGAACCTGCTCTACTATTCAGTGAGATCATAGTGACTGTCAAACTCAAGTCTACTTTCTCCTCCAAGCTCCGTACCCTTTCACTGCCTGAGTGTCTGACAACCTATCTATCTCCGTCTTAAACACAATCAATAACTGTGTATGAAAACCCTGCTGAGGTGGAGAAAACCAAAAATTCACAACCATCTGAAACTACTTTCCATCTCAGTCCCCTGTGAGATGTTCTGACATTATAACCTGATGTTGGAATCTCCAGCCATGATAAACAGACTCTCATTATTTATCCTGTCGACATCTTTAAGGCTTTTACATGCTTGCATGAGACCACTCCAGACAGAATAGTCCTATTCTACTCCATGTTCTGGCATGTGTCGTTTTTTACATTCTATTCCAGGGTGAAGCTGTTGCTGGCATTTGTTCCCCATCCTTAATTGCCCTTGTTCAGAGCGTCTCTCTAGGGTCATTTCAGAGGGCAGTTAGGAGTCCGCACATTGATACGGATCTGCAGTCACATGTAGGTCAGACTAAGTAAGGATAGCAGATTTCCTTTCCCAAAGAATATTAATGATCCAAATGGAATTTTTAAAAGTCAGTGATAGCTGTCATGGGCACAGTGAATAAAATTAATGTTACAGTCCAGATTTATCAATAGACCTCAAATTCTACCAGCTACTGTGATTAAAAGTCCATGACATTATCGCTAACCCATCTGTGTTACATTGGTCCTCTTTATTAGTTCATCCTCCAGCTATTTCCTTCAGGATTTTCACTGGGGAAGGAGGATCAGGAGGAATCTTCAGTAATGGTTGGAATCCTAGGTTTTCAGAGAATCATTGCCATCACCTTCAATGTGATGAATTAACAGCAGAGCCACCCGTCTCCTCCTTAAGTTGTTGGAAAGTCTGTGTTTCCCATAAGGTTTCTCCCACCGTCCTTAAACAATGTTCCCGCAAGTTTTAACAGGTAATTATCAGGCAATGCAGTCAATATAATTTAATATTGATCTAGACTGATTATTGACTGCATGGTCATACCTTGAAACCAGGTATTCCCGGAGGACCAGCAGGACCAGGAGGGCAGACAGCTGGGCACTAGAGAATAATAGGCAAAAAGAGGATGTTATTGATTAATATCAGCTCTCACCAATATCAATTACCAATCAGTATCAATGATCAACCAATACCAGCCACCAAGCAGGCTCAATCGATATCAGCTATCACCAATATCAGTAAACAATCAGTATCAGAGGTTGATCAGTGTTAATCATCAATTTAGATCAGCAGTTCAGTGATATTAGTCATCTATAAACACCATTGATCAATTAATTGATCAATTATCAATATCAATTGTCAATTCATTTCCTTTGCCAATAAATATCAGTATATATTCTTATTGCCTAATGAAAGGGTGGCTCAGTGGTTAGCACTGTTGCCTTGCAGTGTTGGGGACTTAGGGTTGATGCCAGCCTCAGGGGACTGTCTGTGTGGAGTTTGCATGCTCTCCTTGTGTCTGTGTGGGTTTCCTCCCACATTCCAAAGATGTGCAGGTTAGGTGAATTGGCCATGCTAAAATTTGCTCTGTAATGTGCAGATTAGGTGGGTTAGCTATGGGTAAAAACCACATGCAGGATTACCAGGTATGGATGCTCTTCAGAGGGTTGGTGCAGGCTTGATGGGCCAAATGGCCTCTTTCTGCACTGTTGGGATTCTATGTTTCTAAATGGTGACTATGATGACTTTCAAAAATGAGAAATGCATGTTTTGCCTTTTGGAGTCAGAGAGGAAAATCCTCCCATCACACTCTGGCTTTAGGTGTCTGACTGGAAATGATTTGGACAATCTCAATACACTTGCATCTTAATGTGGAATAAAGATCTTTTAGCTTCATTGACAGTTTCCTGAACACTACTTATGGAGTACATATGTTACCTATTCCTTCCTCTTTTGTTCAGCTCTTTCCCATTCTCTGCTGGAAGGGCCATTGCTGTTATTCTTGTTGATTTACTATGTTCTCTCTGTCATTTGGTAATCTCTAAACCATCTCCTCTGATTCCATTGGGACAAATTTGACTACTTTACGATGAGTTTCTAAATCCATGATATTGATGTAGATTAGAGCGAACATTGGTCTGACAAAGTTCAGGTACCAAACCTAGTCCTTCACCTCACTTAGACATGCTCATCTTATGGTTCAATCCTCCCTTTCACCCAGTTTCTTATACATTCCCAAGGTTTATCCCACATTTCTACACAGCTTTAAAATTAACCAATAACCTTTTGTGTAGAACTTTAGCCTTTTGGAAGTAGCAGGACAAGTGGATGATTGGAAATGTGTTGGGGTGCAGAGGGTAAGGGACAGCATTGACTAAATGGATTGCACTTTCAAAGAGCTAGTGATAGACCACTGGAGTGAATGGCCTCTGTCTATTTTATTGGACTAACCAAAGCCCATATACCACTTTCCCAATTGCATTGAAGGTTGATTACAGCACGCATGCTGACTGGGCTATCACACAGACAGTTAGGTTTTCCCGAATAATCAATTGTGTTATTTTATAACAAACTATCGTGACACTTCAAGCCACTGAATATTCATCAGAAACATTAACTCTGTTTCTCTCTTCACAGATGATGCCAGACCTGCTGAGTTTCTGTTCTCTCCAGCATTTTCTGTTTTTTTGCTTTTACAGATTGCTAGCATCTACAGGATTTTATTTTTATATAAACCCTCCCCAATTTTAGAATACGGACACCCATTAGCCTAATTCACCAATATTTTCTCTGTCTATTAATGCCCTCTGAATGTTTGCTAATCCCTCACAAGTATCCTCCCATTTACTTAAGTGGCTGTCATGGTACAGTGGTAGGGACCCTACCTCTGATGCTAGGAGCCCTGACTTCAAGTCCCACTGGCTCCATTTCTGTGTAGTAACATTCTGAATTGGTTGGTTAGAACATAACCACTGTGAAGGTGGGAGGGTGCAGGGTAGCTCAGTTGGCTGGACAGCTGGTTTGCATTATGGAATGAAGCCAACACTTTCTCTGAAATTGTTAACAAAAGTGGATTTGTTGGTCAGGAAGGCATATGGCATTGCTTGCCTTCATTGATCAGGGCATCAATTATAAAAACTGGCAAGTCATCTTGCAGCTGGATAGAACATCAGTTAGGTCTCATTTGGAATATTGTGTACAGTTCTGGTTGCCACGCTAACAGTAGGATGTGGAGACTTTGGAGAGGGTATGGAAATGTGTAACCAGGATGTTGCCTGAATTGGGGGTGCTGTTAGCTATGAGGAGAGATTGGGCAAACTTGGTTTCCCTACACTTGTACATCTAAGGATGAAAGGCGACCTGATGGTTTACAAAATTATGAGAGACATGTATAGGATGGATAGTTGGAGTCTTGTTCCCAGGGTAGAAATCTCAATTACTAGGGGTCATAGGTTCAAGGTGAAAGAGGGTAAGTTTAAAAGTAGATGTGAGATGCAAGATTTTTACACAAAAGGTGGTAAGTGCCTGGAATGTGCTGCCAAATGAGGTGGTGGAGGTGGTTACAATAGCAATTTTTAAGAGTCATCTTGACAGACACATGAATGGGCAGGGAACAGAGGGATATGGACTGCATAGAGGCTAAAGGTTTTCGTTGAGAAAGATATCATGAGTCGGCACAGGATTGCTGGGCCAAAGGGACTGATCCTGTGCTGCACTGTTCTTTGTTTTCTCTGCACTCTGATTGTAACAGGCATTTCCTGGCCTGTAGCCAATTAAGAATCTTTCTTTCCAATAGCAATGTTTCATGTTGGGTTGCATGTGAGTCTGATAGATAGAACATAGAACAATACAGTGCAGAACAGGCCCTTCGGCCCTCGATGTTGTGCCGACCTGTGAACTAATCTAAGCCCATCCCCTACACTATCCCATCATCATCCATATGCTTATCCAAGGACTGTTTAAATGCCCCTAATGTGGCTGAGTTAACTACATTGGCAGGCAGGGCATTCCATGCCCTTACCACACAGAGATGTGTGTCTCTGTCTGGCTGTACTTTCTCACTGTATACAATCTCCTGAACCTAGTCTTGGTAGGTAGTACATTTACAGCCTGAAGGTGGTGGGTTCAAGGTTCACTCCAGAGACTCCAGCAGCTAATCTTAGATAACAGTCAGAGGGCAGGATTGGGCAGGAGAGGCTCTGTGGGTGGGGCCATGTCCCTGTGCAGGATTGGGCAGGAGAGGCTCTGTGGGTGGGGCTGTGTCCCAGGGCAGGATTGGGCAGGAGAGGCTCTGTGG
>JAHRHZ010000138.1:2659818-2675715 GCA_024137785.1 Ginglymostoma cirratum
TATACAAATACAGTGTCTTCCTTTCTTCAATTCTGAACACTTCAACATCAACAGTTATTTTGTGTTAAACCTTATGTTATGTAAATAGTGGTGTATGTAGTTACCATGGAGCCACGGAACACAAAAAGTGCTGGAAAACTTACAGAAAAGTCACCACTTCCTTCTCCTGTGTAAAGCCCAGGCTCACCCTGCAATTTGAAGTTATAAACACTTTTAGCAGTAAATTGTGGCTTAATTGCTCAGAACAATATTAATTGCTGACGTTAACAGGGAGTGACATTGCTTGGTCCCAGTGTTTTGCAAATGTGCTCTTGGCGAATTCCAATGCCTTTCGCAACCATTCATATTTTCTTTCTTAGATAACGAGCATGGGGCTGGATGAACACAGCAGGCCAAGCAGCATCATAGGAGCAGGAAAACTTGATGTTTCGGGCCTAGACCCTTCATCAGAAAAATAGTTTTCCTGCTCCTATGATGCTGCTTGACCTGCTGTGTTCATCCAGCCCCACGCTCGTTATCTCGGATTCTCCAGCATCTGCAGCACCTTTTATCTCTGATACAATATTTTCTTTCTTGTTGGCTTCAGTTGACCAAGCTTCTGACAAAGTCCAATCTGCCCCCTCCTGTACTGGCTTCCACCTTTGCCCCCCACCCTTCCTCCTGAAGCCGAAGTCTCACCGTGGGGCCTGACCCTCTGCTAGTATCTCTGCCTCACAGTGCATGTGTGAGTAAATCTCAGGTAGCTATCACACACTGGGATGGTACCAGTGTTTAAATTCATCCCTCACCTCACTCAGTAAATGATGGTATCAGATGCGATGCAATCGTTAATTCCAAAAGGGACTTGCGCAAATACTTGAAAACTTTTTGCAGAGCTATTTGCGAAGAGCAAAGGGCTAATTGGATAGTTCTACCAAAGAACAGTCGTAGCTACAATAGGCTGAACGTCCTCCATCTAGGTCACTGTTTGGACTGCTTAACAGGTGGACGCCTTCAAAGAAATATCATCGAAGATTGATTCGGAGCAGGCTTCCTGAGCATGTCAGCACTAAGGTTAGGTGAGACCTTTTAAACACAACATTATCTGAGAGTTAGCTGTCTGATGCTAACATTGTTCTCATCCTTCCCTGGAAGACTGTTCCCATTGCCTGTCAGGTTGACCTGACCTTCATTCCACTTTAACTTCTGTTGGTAAATCTACCCTAATGAAATGTGGTGATGCAAACTTTCTAACGTCTTTCCAGTTATAGCGTCTCTCTCTCTCTCTCTGACCCAAACAAAGTTTTGATGCGAGATAAATTGGTGTCACACATACCGGGGGTCCGGGAGGTCCAGGTGGTCCTGGAAGTCCAGGTAGACCATCTTCACCCTGAAGAATACAGAGAAAATGAGCACCGCTAAGAAGGTGGAGGCTTTAGCATTGTGTGATGTATAGTGTTGGGACTGATTGTGTCCTGACCAATGGGCCCTCTGCTGTATATGTTGTATACATGTATGAACAGCCTCTTCCCCGCTGTTCTCAGACTTTTCAATGGATCTCTTTAATGTTACTGTTGATCTCTCTCTGCACCTTCTCAGCAGGTGTCACACTGTGTCCTGCACTCTGTTCTGTTACCCTGATGCACTTTGTATGGTATGGTCTGCCTGTAAAGCACATGAGACAACTCTTTTTACTGTATCTTGGTATACATGACAGTAATAAACCAAACTGAATAAATCCTAAAATGACCCAGGGCTGGTGTAGGAGAGAGCTGAGGAGATCCCCTCGTATTGTTCCCAGTGGAATAAACAGTCGCGGTATCAGTCCTGGAGGCTGGTGGCTGTCACTGCTGTACCTGCTGATGGTTTGCTGGGTGATAACGGAGATGTCAATAGTTGAGGCTCAGCATTGCTCATTGAACAGTAAAGGCTCATTGGCTCAGTGGGTCGCATACCCCAGCATCCCACTGTATGGAGTCAGGGAGATAGTAGGGTCCACTCCAGAGAGTTGGCCCAGAATCTGCCCTGACGTGCCAGCCCTGTGCTGACGACATGCCACCTCCTGGGTAAGATGTTAAAACTAGGCCTCCCCTGCCCGCTTGGGTGGATGTTAAGGTTTCTCCACACCATTTCAAAGATGGGCACTTGAGTTCTCGCTCACATCCCGGCTGATATTTATCTCCTGGTCAGCATCACTGAAAGAATTATGTGGTCACAATACGCCGATTTTTGTGGGATCTTGCTGTGCCTAAACCTGATGCTGTCTTCAAAAAGCTGACTGTGAATGTCGGGTGGAGTTGCTGCAGTGCGTCTTGTAGATGTATGCACTGCTGTGACTGAGCGTCGCTGTTTGAGGGAGAAGATGTTGAAGCTGGTGCCAATCAAGTGGATCGCTTTGACCTGGACGGTGTTGAGCTTCTTGAGTGTTGTTGTTGGCAGTGCCAATGATGGCAATTAAAATGTAATTTCACTGAATTAAGTGAGTGGTCACATGTTTTCATTATAACAGAGCCATTAAACAAGACTCAGAATTTTCAGGTGAGGATGAGAATGTGTGAACTGTTACCAAATGTTCAATGATACTGATGACTTACCCGCTGCCCTTGAGGGCCCTGGGCACCTGGCAGTCCAACATCTCCTTGAGGTCCCTGTGGAGATTACAGGCAAATATCTAAAGTCAGGCCACACTCAGGTGCATGAATAAGAAACACAATACCATGACTTTTCCACAGCATGTCCAATTCACTTCACTCCAGAGTGCAGCTTCACTGATCCCTTTCTAAATCGAATCAGAACAACAGGAAGCAGACCAAGTCAGGAATGTGTCTTGCATGTTGGCAAAGTCATTCAGTTTCACTACCATCTGCTCTCCCCGTATGAAGCACCGGGCTGAAATCCATTCTTTTCAACTAGAGCCAAAGTCCAATTTTGACCTGGCAACCCCAACAGATTGCAAGGGGAGATGATGACCTAGACTGTTAACCCAGGAACACAGGCAATGCTCTGGGTATGTGGGTTCGAATCCTATCGTGGTAAATGCTGGAATTTGAATTCAATAAAAATCTGGAATTAAGAATCTAATGATGACCATTAATCCATTGTCAGAAAAACCCATCTGGTTCACTAATGTCCTTTAGGGAAGGCAACTACCATCCTTACCTGGTCTGTCCTACATGTGACTCCAGACCCACAACAATGTGTTTGACTCTTACCTGCCTTTTGGGCAATTAGGGATGGGCAATAAATGCTGCATAGCCAGCAATGCCCGTATCCATGAACTTTTTTTAAAAAAGGCTATTTGAGAGTCAGGGATAGTAAGAATTGGCCTGCTGTGTTCCTCTAGCTCCACACTGTGTTACCATTTGAGAGTCAACTGTATTGCTGTTGATCTAGAGCAACATATAGGCCAGGCCAATGAAGGATAACAGATTTCCTTGCCCCAGGGACATTACTGAATCATTGCATTTTTACAACAATTAATGATAGTTACATGGTCAGCATCATGGAGATTAGCTTTTGATTCAAAAATTAATAATTTAATTCAAAATTCCAGTGTCTGCCACATGGTGATTTGAATCCATTTCTTCATTTCTTTAGCCTAGGGCTACTGGATTTATATGCAGTAACATTACCATTATACCACTGTCCACTCTATGCTAGCTAAGGGTTTCAAGGGATATGAGAAGAAGCTAGGTAAGACAGATCTAATGGACTGAATGGCCTCCTTCTATACTGGAAAATTCTACATTTTTAAGTGGCAATGAAAAAGCTGAAGCAGCTGAATGATCTCCTCCTGAGCTACTGTTCCTCCACAAGAAACTGATGTGTATATTGTGATGCTTGGGAGCCAGCCTGTGCTAGGACCAGCTGGAGGGTAGGCTGTACTAGACCTGGGGTTGTGCAGTGAGATAGCAATAATTAATGATCTCATCAGGAAGACAACCCTAGGTAGTAGGGACCAAAATATGACTGGATTTTATATTCAGTTTGAGAGAGAGAGGAGGTGGTCTAAGACTATTTTTTTAAAAGTTTAAATAAAGGGGATTATGACAGCATGAAAACAGAGGTGGCTAAAGTGAAATTCAGTTAAAGAAAGAAGTTCAATGACAGACAATTAAGGGGATATTTCAGAACACACAGAATAGATACATTCCAAAAATTAAGAAAAGTTCCAAATATGGACCCATCGTGGTGGTTAATGAGGAAATGTTAAAGATTATATCGAACTAAAAGAAAACACAAAGAACAGTGAAAAGGTAGGTAGCAGGTCACAAGATTGGAGAGAATATAAAGATGGCAAAGAAAGTCCTGAAAAATTACTTAAAGGGGAAAATTGGAGTATAAGAGAAAGCTAACCAGAAGAACAAAATAGATAATAAGAGTTTGTATAATTATTTTTTTAAAAAAGAGTTAACAAAGTGAGCACTGAACTTATAGAAAGTGAATCTGGAAAATAAGGAAATGGCAGTTGAATTGAACAGGTATTTTGGATCAGTCTTCACTATAACGGATACAAGTAGCGTCCGAGAATCAGTGATAAATTGGGAGATGGAAGGCAGGGAGGAACTCAGAAAAATCACAATCACTAGAGAAGTGTTGCCGAATAAACTGTTGAGCTGCAGACTGATAAGTGACCAAATTCTCATCCTGGAATCATAAAATAATTGATTAGAGAGATAATTGATACATTAGTTTTAATCCACAAATTCCTTAATGAAGGAATGTCCAATTAGATTGGAAGACAGGAAATATATTCCATTTTTCAAAAATAGAGGGAGATAGAAATGAGCAAACGAGAGGTTAATTGGCTTAACATCTGACATTGCAAAGCTGTTAGAGGCTATTATTAAAAAAGTTACAGTAACATATCTGGATAAATTGAAAGTAATCTAGCAGAGTCCACATGGTCTTGTCCACATGGGAAATCATGTTTGACCAACCTACTGGAAGTCTTTGAGGAAATAACATGTGTTATGCATAAAATGAACCGGTGGTCATAGATTCTCAGCAGACTTTTGATCAGGTGCAACATCAAAGTTTATTGCAAGAACAAAAGCTCATCGTATGGGGGGAGTGTAATGATTGTAACATGGTCAGCCAATTGGAACTCATAGAACATGAGTTCCCTGACTGGTCTAATCAGGGAGCCCTCGCCAACAGATACAAGCAGGAGTATCAGGGATTCTGTTCACTCTGAGAGCTGGCTCTGCGGGAGCTGGATCAGTGTCATAGACTCTCCACATATACATAAAGGGTGACTTGGTGATGGGATACATTGCAGAGTTATTTCAAGGGGATGGTAACATATTGACATGAATAGAAAATAGTCTGACAAACAGGAAGCAGGAAGTGGTTGTAAATGGTCAGCAAGATGTAATGAGTGGTGTGCCACAGGGATCACTGCTGTGGCCTTAACAGCTTACAATTTATATCAACGATTTGGATGAAGGGATTGAAAGTATGATAGCCAAATTTGAGAGATAGGTAGGGAAGTGAGTTAAGAAGGGGCCTTAAAGAGCCTACAAGTAGCCAGAGATAGGTTAAGTGAGTGGGCGAAGATGTAGCAAATGGAAAATAACATGGGAAAATGTGAAATTGTCCATTTGGATGGCACGGTGACTCAGTGGTTAGCACTGCTGACTTAAAGCACCAGGGACCTGTGTTCAATTCCACCCTTGGGCAACTGTCTGTGTGTAGTTTGCACATTCTCCCCATGTCTGTGTGGGTTTCCTCCAGGTGCTCCGGCTTCCTCCCACAGTCCAAAGATGTGCAGGTTAGCTGGATTGGCCATGTTAAATTGACCATAGTGTCCAGCAGTGTACAGGCTAAGTGGATTAGCCATGGGAAATGCAGGGTTACAGGGATAGGGTAGGGAGTTGGTCTGGGTAGGATGCTCTTCAGCAGGATTGGTGTATATGGGCTGAATGGCCCGCTTCCACACTGTAGGGATTCTATGTTTGTGCTGGAAGAATGATGTTGCCAGGTATGGAAGGTCTGAATTATAAAGAAAGGTTGGATAGGCCAGGAGCTTTTTTCACCGGAACATAGGAGGTTGAGAGGCGACCTTGTTGAAGTTTATAAAATAATGAAGGGTATTGCTGGAGTTAATGGTAGTTGTCTTTTCCCTAGGATGGGGGGTTTCAAGACCAGGGGGCAGAGTTTTAAGGTGAGAGGAGAGAGATTTAAAAAAGACATGAAATGCAAATTTTTTACACAGAGGGTGGTTCGTATATGGAATGAGCTTCCTGAAGAAGTGATGGATGCAGGTACAGTTACAATGTTTAAAGGACATTTGGATAAGTACATGAATAGGAAAGGTTTGGCAGGACATGGGCCAGGAGCAGGAATTGGGACTAGTTTAGTTTGGGATTATGTTCAGCATGGACTGGTTGAACCGAAGTGTCTGTTTTCGGGCTATATGACTCTATGATTCTATTAGAGGAATATTATCTAAATGGTAAGAGATTGCAGAGCTTTGAGATGCAGAGGAATCTGGGTGTCCGAGTGCATGAATGTTAGTATGCAGGTACAGCAAGTAATCAGGAAAGCTAGGACAATGTTATCATTTATCAAGAGGGGAACTGAATAGGAAGGCTATGCTTCAGTTATACAGGGCACTGGTGAGACCATGTCTGGAGTATTGTGTGTAGAACAGGTCTCCTTATTTCAGGAAGAATGTAAATGCACTGGAGGCAGATCAATACTTGGAATGAGATGATTGTCTTATGATTAAATGTTGGACAAGCTAAATTTGTATCCACTGGAGTTTCAAAGAGTAACAGCTGCTTGACTGAAACCTCTGAAATCCTGAGGAGACTTGACATGGTACATGTGAAGAAGGTCTTTCTTTTTATGGGAGAATCTAGAACTGGGGGTCATTTAAAAAAAAAGTGGTCGCCCATTTAAAACAGATGTGCCAGAAGGTGTATCATTTTTATGACAGAAGGAGATAGATTCTTGTTGAGCAACAGGGAGAAAGGTTATAACCAGGAGGTGGGAATATGGATTTGAGGTTATAATCAGATTGGCCATGGTCTTATTGAATGGTGGAGCCGGCTTAATGGTACACATTTGTATGTAAGTTTTAGTTGAAATTTTCATTTTCAAACTGCCAAAGATCACATGCCAATGCAATACAATGTTGTCTTTTCGTTATTGTTGACTACACCAGGGTTTCGATGCAGAGCACGGGACTCCTTCATGAACTGAATAGTAATTCTGAGCTTATTTCTCACACAATACTCCAGACGTGGTCTCACCAGTGCCCTGTATAACTGAAGCATAGCCTTCATATTCAGTTCCCCTCTTGATAAATGATAACATTGTCCTAGCTTTCCTGATTACTGGCTGTACCTGCATTCTAACATTCATGCACTAGGACAATTATTTATCCATCTTCCTCTTAAATGTAGTTCTGTACAACTAACCTCTTTAAGTCCCACATCCTCACACCCTCTGGGTAAAGACATTTTTCCTGTATTCACTGCTGGATTTATTTGTAACTACCTTACACTCGTCATTTTTAGTTTCAAACTGACTCACTTTCTCCACAGCTACACTATCAAATCCTTTTCAGAAGTTTAAAGACCTCATCAGGTCACCCCACAGCCTTCTATTTTCGAAAAAATGATCCAAATGCTTCAGTCTTCCTTGCGAGGCACCGTCTCCCAGTTTTGCAATTATCCTTATAGATCATTTTCATGAAACTTCTTCAGAGTCTCAGTATTTTACTTGTTGCATTCTTTACAGAATAATGTGCAGAACTGGAATAGAATAGTGTCCTTGCAGCTTCAACATTAAAAAAAAAACCCATTAGTTTTGGAACTTTCAAAATAATTACATTGGGAAGAAGACAGATCCTAAAAATGATTCACATTTCCGAAGTTACTGGTCAACTCAGTGCCATAGAGTTACTACGGAGCTAACCATGAGATTCCACAACAACACTGAGCCAGCTGTTCAGAGTAACCACAATCCCATTTTTATTGGATTAAGACCATAAGACACAGAAGTAGAAGTAGGTCATTCAGCTCATTGACTCTGCTCTGCCATTCAATGAGATCATCCCCAACTCTGCTTTCCTTTCCAAAAGGAATTGGACCAATAATTGAAAAGGAAAAGTTTGAAAGGCACCGTTAAAATGCCAAGTGATCAAGGCAAATTAGTTAGCTGTTTGCAAGAACCAGCACAGGAACTATGGGGGAATGGCCACTGTTATACACAATGATGGGTGGAAGTAATTGTTATATCATTGAGACTCAGATCCCGAGAGTAAGGAGGTCTATCATGAAACCCAGGAAGTGTTTGATCTGTTCTGATGTAGGATCATCCAACAGAAACATTGACTCTGTTTCTGTCTCCACAGATGCTGCCAGACTTGCTGAGGTTTCTAATCATGTCCAACATGTGCAGGATTCAAGGTGTGGGTGAATTCTGGTCTGTTAGACCGGGGGTGAGGGGGAATGGGGAGTTGGGGGAGGGGTAATGGGGCAGCTGTAAGTGACTCCAGGTCTATTAGGGGGTGAGCGAATGGGGAGTTGGAGGAGGGGTGATGGGATGGCTCTGGGTGACTCCAGGTCTGTTAGAGCAGCTGTCAGCATGATTGAAGACATCAAATCCCAAAAATGTTGGATAAATAATATCCTGGCAGCAGACAATCCAGGACACGGGAGAAAAATTTAAAAAGGACTATCCTGGAACATCCAGCATTGGTCAGATCCCATCCTGGCCAGAATTAAAGCCAAACAATGCAATCATCAAAGAAACATCAGTAACCTGCTCCACAGAATGGTGTTGAGTTTAGATAAATTGATAAAAACTCTCTGAACGCTGATATTCACTGTGAAACACACCAATCCCCATGTGATAAAGGTCTACAATGGTGAATTAGAAAGCAGCCTCCACAACGCTCCCTTATCATCTTTACAAATGTCCGTAATCTCAAATGTTGTTCTCTCAAATGTTTATATTCTCTAGAATATTATTTCTCCATCTACTACTGAGCATAAACTTATGGCATAACCATCTTGTAGACTGACTGACTAAATGGGATGGAAGGTCCAGATGGTTGGAAATGTTTGCAGTGCAGAACAATTTGCAGTTGAGGGCAAGTTGAATAAAAGCACGAGGGAGGACGGAGTGGGAGGGTGTGTGGACATGGGGAGATGAGCTGGGAAGACTGTCACTGGAACAGAGAGAGGCCTGTTGGTGATTCTTGGTCACAAATATTTTGTTTGTGTAACATGGAATTAATTGCTGTTTGGTCTTGTAGAGGGTGTAATGAGCACAACATACAACGGCTGTTAACCCTGTAATCTCCTCCCTGTGAGAACCCCAGGAAATGAAGCAGTGACTTACCAGATCGCCAATCTTCCCCGGCTCCTGTGAACCATGAAAGACAAACAGAACAATGAGTAAATTGTAATGATCCAGTGATCCAATTATCCCATTTCTTGGGAGATGTTCCCCACCCACCCACATCCATGTTCCACAATGTTGACATCATGTTATCGACACCATATTCCACAATCTTACATGCATCGTGTTCCACAATATTACTGATGCCGTAGTCCATAATAGTACTGACCACCAAGTTGCACAATATTACCGAAGTCATGTTTCACAATTTTACCAACAACAGCGAACCTGAGGGTGAACCACAGGTTAAATACCTGAGGACCAGGGTTGGAGCTCTGGAAGTGACATCATGACTCAAACAGTGACCAAGGCTTGGCTGCAGACTGACTGAACAGTGTCTGCGCGGAGATAAGGTATTTACTTTTTGTAGTTGTAGTCTGCCAGGAATGGATAGCGAGAGTGAGAGACTCGAGTTTGGTGACTCGTGGTTTAGATGTGTTATCAGTTCTGGGATTGCCGTCTGTGGTCGATAAGGTTGATTTAGCTGATAAGGTTCACAATGGTAGGAGAACTCGGCCCCACAGATTGCCCCACCTGCAATACGTGGGGAAATCAGGAACGCGTCCAGTTTCCATGGTGTCTTCGTATGCAGGAAGTATATTCAGCTGCAGCTCCTGATTTGCTGCACGGAGCACCTGGAATGCCAATGAATGCACCGTGGAGTATTCACGAGGCTGAAAACGTCGTGGATAGGGCATTTAGCGAGCTGGTCACACCATCAGTACAAAGACAGAAAATGTTGGGTGATTGCCATAAAGTCAGAGAATCATAGAGTCATACAGCATGGAGACAGACCCTTCGGTACAACCCATCCATGCCAACCAGCTTTCCTGAATTAATTTTGCCTGTGATTGGCCCACATCCCTCAAACCTTTCCTTTCCACATACCTGTGCAAACGTATTTGAAATGTTGTAATTATACTTACCTCTACCAGTTTGTTCCATAAATGCACTGCCCCTCTGTGAAATAATTGCCCCTCAGGTCTCTTTTAAATCTTTCCCCACTCACCTTTAACCTATGTCCTCTAGTTTTGAACTCCCTTACCCTGGGGAAAAGACCTTGGCTATTTACATTATCTATGCCCCTCGTGATTTTATAAATCTCTATAAGGTCACCCCTCAGCCTCTGATACTCAAGGAAGAAAAGTCCCAGCCTATCCAATGTCTCCTTATAACTCAAACCCTCCAGTCTCAGTAACATTCTTATAAATCTCTTTTGTACTCTTTCCTACAGCAGGGAGACCAGAGCTATACGCAGTACTCCAAATGTGGCCTTACCAATGTCTTGTACAGCCATAACATGATTTCTCAACCCCTGTACTCATTGCCCTGACCCATGAAGGCAAGCGTGCCAAATGCCTTCTTCACCACCCTATCTACCTGTGACATCACTTTCAAGGAATTATGTACCTGCATCCCTAAGTATCCCTGTTCACTAACACTCCTCTGGGCTCTACCATTAAACATATAAGTCCTTCCCTGGATTGTCTTACCAAAATGCAACACCTCACATTTATTTAAATTAAACTCCATCTGCCATTCCTCGGCTCACTGGGCCAGTTGATCAAGATCCCATTGTACTCTGGGATAACCTTCTTCATTGTCCACTGTACCACCAATTTTGATGTCATCTGCAAACTTAGTAACCATGCCTCCTATATTCTCATCCAAATGATGAACAATAACGGACTCAGCACCAATCCTTGTGGCACACCATTGGTCACAGGTCTCCAATCTGAGCAACAACCATCCACCATCACCCTCTGTCTCCTTCTGTTCAAGCCAGTTTTGCATCCAATTGGCTAGGTCTCCCTGGATCCCATGTGATCTAGCCTTGATAACAAGTCTACTACGTGGAACTTTGTCAATGGCCTTGCTAAAGTCTGTACAGACAAAATCTACCATGCTGCCTTCATCTCTCCTCTTGGTCACTTCAAAAACCTCAATTAAGTTTATGAGGCATGACTTTCCACATACAGAACCATGCTGACTATCCTTAATCAGTCCTTGCCTTTCCAAATGCATGTAGATTCTGTCCCTCAGCACCCCCTCCAACAACTTACCCACCATTGGTTTTAAGCTCACCGCTCTGTAGTTCCCAGGCCTTTCCTTGCAGCCTTTCTTATAGAATGGCACGAAATTAGTCACCCTCCAGTCTTCTGGCACTTCATCCATGGCTAACAGTGATACAAATATCTCAGCAAGGGTCCCAGCAATCAGTTCCCTAGCTTCCCACAATGTCCTGGGATACACTTGATCAGGTCCTGTGGATTTACCTACCTTCACAAATTTTAAGATCTCCTGTACCCTCACTTCTGTAATGTGGACACCTTTCAAGACATCACTATTTATTTCCTCATGTTCCCTGGGTTCCATGTCTTTCTGCATGGTAACTACTGATGAGAAATATTCATTTTGGATCTCATCCATGTCCTGTGGTTCCACACTCAGATGGCGTTGATGATCTTTAAGGGACTCAAATTCTCTCCCTAATTACTCTTTTGCCGTTAATGTACTTGTAGAATCTCTTTAGATTCTCCATGACCTTTTCTGCCCTCCCGGTTTCACTCTTAAGTGTACTCCTATACTGCCTATACTCCTCAAGATTTTTGCTTCATTCCCAGCTGTCTATACCTGACATACACCTCCTTTTTCTTGTCCAGAGTTTCAATATCTCTCGTCATCCAGTGTTCCCTACTCCTGCCAGCCTTGCCCTTCACTCTAACAAGAACATGCTGGCCCTGAACTCTTGTTATCTTGCTTTTGAAAGCCTCCGACTTACCAGACATCCCTTTACCTGCGAACAGCCTCCCAAAATCAACTTTTGAAAGTTCCTGTCTAGAGAGAAGTTGGGTAGTCAGAAAGGAACCTGAGGACAAGGCTTAAGGTACATGCTGCCAGCCAGAGAGCAGGCTGGGGTTCAGCTGGGTCTGTGGGAGATGCTGAAGGCCCAGTGTTAGCAGAGTTTCAGTTAAACATCCTGTCAGTATGAGGTGAAGCTGATTGTTTCTGGGTTCTTCCCACATTAGAGGGTAAGACAGTAAAGATGGAAGTAGATACAGGTGCAGCGGTGCCTCTGATTCCCAGATCAATACATCGGGAAAAACTAAAGGCACTGCCATTGAAGCCTGTCAGGATTACACTGCGGACATACACACAGAACAAGTGGTGGTGCTGATGGGCAATGTACAGCTGAGGGACCAGTGTGTCAAACTGCCTCTGTACATAGTGAAAGGTGACTACCCTGCATTATTCAGACACTGTTGGTTACAGAAATCAAAGTTAAATTGGGGCGTGGTTCGTAGGCTGGCAGACTCAAAAAACAGTTTGTGAGAGAATTGGGACAGGCATAAAGATGTCTTCAAGGGAACTCTGGGGAAAGTGAAAAGTGTAGAAACTAAACTTCAGTAGAATTGGGAGGATCGTTTGAGGAGTCTAAAGTTGTGTCTTGTACCGTACACCATCCGGCCTGAAGTGGGGTGGAGCTGGAATGGCTGGTGAACCTGGGCGTGCTGGAACCAGCAGGCACCAGATGAATGGACCACTCCAATCATCCCGGTTAAAAACACATGCTGTGGTGAGGATCTGTGGTGACTCAAAGGTCGCAGTCAACCCAGCCCTGAGTGAGGATCACTATCCGCTTCCACTCATTGAGGACCCGTTCAGTGGCAGAGGGAAAGAAATTTTCAAAAATGGATCTGCCTCAAAAATAGGCCTACCTACATATGGCAGTCGCGAATGGAATACCAGCCACCCTGATAATAGTGACACACAAGGGACTAAAGAAAACCAGAAAGAACTGCGGATGCTGTAAATCAGGAACAAAAACAAAATTACTGGAAAAGCTCAGCAGGTCTGGCAGCATCCGTGAAGGAAAAAAATCAGATTTAACGTTTCAAGTCCGGTGACCCTTCCTCAAAACTCACAAAGGACTGTTCCACTACAAACACCTACATTCTGGCATCACGTTAACTCCAGCTTGGTTCTAGAGGGCCTTGGACCAAATTCTGAGTGGATCACCAGGAATCCAGTGTCATCTCGATGATATTTCAGTTCCTGGATCCTCTGAAGAGGAGCATTTGAAAAGCCTAGAAGAAACCTAGGGTGGCATGGTGGCTCAGTGGTTAGCACTGCTGCCTCACAGTGCTAGGGACCTGCGTTTGAATCTAGCCTCAGGCAACTGTCTGTGTGGAGTTTGCACATTCTCCTAGTGTCTGTGTGGGTTTCCTCCTACAGTCCAAAGATGTGCAGGCTAAGTGGATTGGCTGTGCTAAATTGCCCATAGTGTTCAGGGATGCATAGAATAGGGGGTATGGGTCTGGGTAGGATGCTCTGAGGGTCAGTGTGGACTTGTTGGGCCAATGGGCCTGTTTCCACACTCCAGTGGTTCTATGAACAAACCCTTAAAAGGTTGCAGGAACATGGTCTACAAGTAACAAGGTAGAGATGCAAGATAACAAGGTGTGGGGCTGGATGAACACAGCAGGTCAAGCAGCATCATAGGAGCAGGAAAACTTGACGTTTCGGGCCTAGACCCTTCATCAGAAATGTACTACAGCTACATCACCTTTCTTAGTACCTGCCTACGGAACCAGATCATCCCCAATGGACTACAATCCACATTCAAGCCTTCCCAATTTGGCCCCAACCGTGACAATATCTACATTCAGAACATTGAGACCCTCCAGAAGCGCTCCTCCCTACGACTCCTGAAACAGCATTTCTAATGAAGGGTCTAGGCCCAAAACATCAAGTTTTCCTGCTCCTATGATGCTGCTTGACCTGCTGTGTTCATCCAGCCCCATGCTTGTTATCTCGGATTCTCCAGCATCTGCAGTACCTTTTATCTCAGGTAGAGATGCAAGGTCTTTTTTAAAGACCCATTGGGTACTTGGGGGTCATGTAATCGATGACAAGGGACTAAACAAGGTGCCCAGGAAGATGGAGGCCATTGTGAAGGCCCCTTCACCAGAGAATGTGTCCCAACTGGGATTTGTAATTTACTATGGCAACCGTGCTAAAACTCCTGCATCCGTTGCTGGGGAGGCGGCAGCCTTGGAAATGGAGCCAGGAATGTGAGGAGGCTTACAGGGAGGTGAAGCAAGCCCTGGAAACGTGGGAAGTGTTAATGTTTTTCTGACCTGAAGTTGCCACTACAGTTAGTGTGTGGTGCCTTGCCTTACAGGGTTAGCGCTGTACTGGTGCACACCTCATAGAATGGAGGGGAAAGGCCTATCAAATTCATATTGAGGTCACTAACCAAGACGGAGGAGAAGTGGAAAAGGAAGGATTGAGCATCGTGTTTGGTGTTAAGGAGCTCTCCCATTTCCTTTATGGCAGGCACTTTGTGCTGCTGAGCGACCAGAAGTCCCTAACCTCCATTTCTGGCCCCTGTATGGGGATACCATCAATGGTGACAGCACATCTGCAGAGATGAGCCCTGGCTCTGTTAGCTAGCTCGTATGAAATCAAATACTGACAGGTGGAGAAGCACAGCAATGCAGGCGCTTTGTTGAGGTTATCACGACTGGGAAATAAGGATATTCTCGACTGGATCCTGAAAATTATGTACATTTCCCGGAAGGCAAGGTGCCAGTGACAGCAAATCAGGCACCGAACGCTACTCTGAATGATTGGGTTTTGAGCTGAGCAGTGACCTTGGTCCTGAGGGGAAGGACCAGGCCAATCATGGAAACCACCCAGAATTACACTCTCACCTGCCCAGGAGGTGGGACCTGTCTGTATCGGATACAGGGAATGAGAGTTGTTATCCCTCTCCCCATTCAGAAGAAAGGTGCTGGAACAAGTGCACCCAGGGCACCCTGGCATGGTGCAAAGGAGAGAGATAGTCAGGAGCATTGGTGGCCGAATGTGGGACTCCCAGATTGAGGAGAGGGTGGGATCATGTGAATCCTGTGCATTAGTAAGGAAGGTGGTCCTGACATTGTCCCATTGATTGTAGGGATGGCTTCAATCTCCATGGCAGCGGATTCATGTCGATTTCATAGGACTGGTAGAGGGACAGACGTCTCCAGTGGTTGTGGATGCCCTTTGCAAGTGACTCGAGGTGTCAAGTCGTGAAGTCAGTATCAGCGGGAACAACGATAGACTGACAGGATGAAGTAGTTGCCAGGTTCAGGAACCTTGAACAAGGCGTGAGTGACAATTTGTGGCACAAGAGGAGGTGATGGCCGAGTGGTATTATCACTGGGCTGTTATGCCAGAGACCGGGATAATGTTCTGGGAGCCTGGGCTCAAACCCCACCACAGCATATGGTAGAATTTGAATTTTAAAAAAATTCTGGAATAACAAGTCTAATGATGAACATGAGTCACTTGTCAGGAAAAACCCATCTGGTTCACTAATGTTCTTTAGGGACGGAAACTGCCATCCTTACCTGAGATAACAAGGTGTGGGGCTGGATGAACACAGCAGGCCAAGCAGCATCGTAGGAGCAGGAAAGCTTGACATTTCGGGCCTAGACCTTTCTGAAGAAGGGT
>JAHRHZ010000138.1:2692555-2723588 GCA_024137785.1 Ginglymostoma cirratum
GTGTGTGTGTGTGTGTGTGTGTGTGTGTGTGTGTGTGTGTGTGTGTGCGTGTGTGTGTGTGTGTGTGAGAGTCTGCCTGTGTGAGTGTGTGCATGTGTGTGTGTATGTGCGTGTGTTAGCTTGAGTGTGTGCTGTGTGTGTGAGTGAGTCTGTACTTGTGAGGTGGTGTGTGTGTCAGCATGTGTATGAGTGTGTGTGCGTGTCTATGTGTGTGTGTGTGGACATACGTGAGTGTACAAGTGTGTGAGAGGGTGTGTGTGCATGCATGTATGCATGTGTGTGTGCACGCATGTGTGTTCCTCCGTGTGTGTGTGTCAGTGTGTGTGTGTGAGTGTATGTACGTGTGTGTGTCTGTGTATCTGTGTGTGCGTGTGTGTGTGTGTGTTTTTGTGTGTATGCCTATGTGTGTGCATGTGAGTGAGTGTGTGTGCGTGTGCGACATTAACTTTGTGAATGAAGTTTTACGTTTCAGTCCTGGTTATTAAATTCTGACTGTCAGCTGTTGGCTCAGTGACTGCCCGTTCACTTCATCGGCATAAAGTGGTGGATTTTAAGTTTCACTCCAGAAACCTGAGTGTGCAGACTTGGCTAACACTCTCTGAGCCATACAAAGGCAGTGCTGCACTGTTAGAGGAGACAGCCCTCAACAGAGATATCAAACTGAGGCCCCATCTAATGTGGATCGAAAAGATTTCATGCTGCTCATTATTTCAAGGAAGAGTAGGAGAATATTCCCAATATCCTGACATTAATATTAAACTCTTAATGAATATAATGACTGACATTAATATTAAACCCTTAATGAATATAATGAAAACAGTTATCTCGCCACTGCCCCCTTCCTGTTGTTGGAAGCTTGTCGATCCCAGATTGACGATTACATTTTCTATCTTTCAACATTGATTAGATTTCAAAAGTATTTGTTAGCAGCAGAGTCACTTTGTAACTGCACAGAACCTGGGTGTTGCTACTGAAAGAAAAATGGCATTGAAGCTTTTGGTTTTGCACAGATCAGGACAGCCAGAAGAAGACCAAATTTCAAAGGGACTTTGTTTTTAAACAAGCAAGTTTAGGAATGCACCATTCCCTGGTGCATTCTCCATGGAATTGGCTTGACCAATCAGAGTTGACTTGCTAACCAATGAGCTCCTTTAGTTCATTTGAAATTTGGCATTCTTGCATTTGTTTTGATGAGTGCAAGGTGGAAAGTTTCAGCTGCATGTCTCTTTCCTCAGTAATAGATGGTGTCTTTTGAGACATCCTAATATCATAAAAGGTGCTACAGAATGCAAGTTCTTTGTTTATACTTGTACGTTTTTATTCATTGTGGGCATCGCTGGCTAATCCAGCATTTATTGCCCAGACAGCAGTTAAGATTTAAAGACATTGCTGTGGGTCTGGAGATAATAGGAACTGCAGATGCTGGAGAATCCAAGATAACAAGGTGTGGAGCTGGATGAACACAGCAGGCCAAGCAGCATCATAGGAGCAGGAAAGCTTGACGTTCCAGGCCTAGACCCTTCATCAGAAATCTGATGAAGGGTCTAGGCCCGAAACGTCAAGCTTTCCTGCTGTGGGTCTGGAGTTACATTTAGGCTGGACGAGGTAAAGACAGCCGATTTCCTTCTCCAAAAGATATTAATGAACCATTGATTTTGGCCAACATTTGATTAATGGCTACAAGAGCAGGTCAGAGGCTAGGAATACTGCGGTGAGTAACTCATCTCCTGACTTCCCAAAGCCTGTCCACCATCTACAAGGCACAAGTCAGGAGTGTGATGGAATGGTCCCCACTTGCCTGAATGAGTACAGCTCCAACAACACTCAAGAAGCTTGACACCATCCAGGATAAAACAGCCCACTTGATTGGCACTACATCCACAAGCATCCGCTCCCTCCATCACCAACGCTCAGTAACAGCAGTGTGTACCATCTACAAGATGCATTGCAGAAATTCACCAAAGATCCTCAGACAGCAGCTTCGAAACCCACAACCACTTCCATCTAGAAGGACATGGGCATGGACATGGGAACACCACCCCCTTCAAGTTCCTCACCAAGCCACTCACCATTCTGACTTGGAAATATATCGCTGTTCCTTCAGTGTCGCTGGGTCAAAATCCTGGAATTCCCTCCCTAAAGGCATTGTGGGTCTACCTATAGCACATGGACTGCAGTGATTCAAGAAGGCAGCTCACCCCCACCTTCTTCAAGGGGCAACTAGAGACGGGCAATAAATGCTGGCCCAGCCAGTGACAGCCACATTCCACAAAATGAATTTAAAAATTAAAATGAAATTCCAGATATTTATTGAATTTAGATTGCACTACCTGCTATGCTGAGATTCAAACCCAGGTACCCGGAATGCTACCCTGGGATCCTGGATTAATAACTCAGTGATATTCCCATTGTGTCATCACCTCCCACTCAGTAATTGTGTAATGGAGATTTCCTGCACCCTTTTAATGCAGAGAATTGGCTCATGGGCAGGAAGCCATGAGTGGGCATAAGAGGTTCTTTTCAGTTTGGTGACCCCTAACCAGTGGGTTCTACAGGGACCACTGCTGGCACAACAATTGTTTACAATGTATGTTAATGTCTTGGAGGAAGGAAGTGAATGTACTGTAGCCAAATTTGCACATGACACAAAAATAGATGAAAAGGTTGTGCGAGGGATACAAACAGTTTATAGAGAGATAATGATAGATCAAGTAAACGGGCAAAAATTTCGCAAATAGAATAAAATGTGGGAAAATGCAAATTTGTTCATTTTGGAAGCAAGAACACAAGAACAGAATGTCATATAAATGGAGAGAAACTGCAGAAAGCTGTAACACAAAGGGACGTGGGGCGAACTTGTGCATAAAACACAGAAAGCTAGCACACAGGGGCAGCAGGTAATCGGGAAGGCTAATGCAATGTTGGCCCTTATTTCAAGGGGATTGGAGTATGAAAGTAGGGGATCTTACTGCAACTGTACAAGGCGCTGGTGGGACCAGACCTGGAGGTCTGTGAGCAGATTTTGTCCCTTTATTTGAGGAAAGATATTGTTTCATTGGACAAGCTTCACTTGGATGATCCCTGGTATGCAGGAATTGTCTTATGGCCAAAAGGTTGGGACTCTACATAAACAGGTTGGGACTCTACTCCGTGCAGTTTAGAAGAATGAGAGATGATGTCATTGAGACATAAAGGGTTCTCAAGGGGCCTTACAGGGTAAACGTTGAGAGAATGTTTCCCCTTACAGGAGAGTCTAGGACCAGAGGGCATGGTCCTAGAAAAAAGGGGTGCCAATTTAAGAGTGAAATAAGGAGGGATTTCTTCTTTTGGAGGATTGTGAGTCTTTGGAACTCCTTGTCACAGAGAGCTGTGGAGGCAGAGTCCTTGTGTTTATTTAAAGCTGAGATAGATTCTCAATTGTTCAGGGAATCCAGGGTTACAGGATTCTAAACACAGACACGCACAAGGTCAAGAAAGTGGATGCGAGGAATGAAGGATCAGCCATGATCCTATTGAATGGTGGAGCAGATTTGAGGGGCAGACTTCCTGTTCCTATTTCTTATGGACCTCAACCTAAATCATTACGCTGTTTCTTGTTGGGGCACCGTCTTTCCAGCGTTCTCTGTTTTAACTTGTTTCCTAACAAGTAATGCTTGTTGCTTCAGACCAAGCTCCACTCTAATCTGATTAAGAAATGTCCACACTCATCTCATTAATGAGCCTTCAAAGGCAGTGACAGTCAGCAAATGTGAGCCATTAAATAACACACAGTCACTGAGTAGTGGGTACCAACAGAGCTACAGAAAGAGGTTCCTTAATTCCTCTTTCCAATCATGGTAATCCCAGACTTTGAAAACTCTTTTTCACTGAAGTTGGAGAGCTGCTCTTTGATGTTCTCAGTAATTTTGTGTATTTCTAGTCAGAGGTCAAGATGGAGGATGTTGTCCCCAGTAACCTGCGAATTTCAATTAAATGCTTCAATCACAGTGTGCATTCTCTGTCAGAGTGTCAGAACAGCAGTAGGTCACTGATTCCTTTGAGCCTGCTCCATCATTCCGTGAGAGCATTGTTGATCTTATACTCACTTTCCTGCCTTCCACTCCTTCACTGTCCAAAAACCTACTGATTGAGCAAATCCCCAAATACGCTGCACTATGTTATATCCAGTCAAGCAACACCTTAATTTTAAGATTCTCCTCCTTGTCTTCAAATTCCCTCCGTGGCCTTGCACCCTATCTCTGTGACTACCTCTAGTGGATGGTTACTGAGCTCCAAATGCTCCTGGACTAATTGTCACAGCAGTCCCACCACGGTGCCCTCAATATTGTTCACAGTCACAGTCCTCCTGGTAGGCAAGGAAAATCCTCCAGGGGAAGGGGTGAGGGCAGCACGGTGGCACAGCGGTTAGCACTGCTGCCTCACAGCACCAGGGACCCGGGTTTGATTCTATCCTCGGGCGATTGTCTGTGTGGAGTTTGCATGTTCTCACCTGTGACTGCGTGGGTTTCCTCCGGGTGCTCCGGTTTCCTCCCACAGTCCAAAGACGTGCAAATTAGGTGGATTGGTCATGCTAAATTGCCCATAGTGTTTAGGGATGTGTAGGTTAGGTGCATTAGCCATGGGGAATGCAGGGTTACAGGGATACATCTGGAGAGTTGGTGGGGATTTGTTGGGCTGAATTGCCTGCTTCCACACTGTAGGGATTCTACATAATTGGAGGGATCTGAGTGGGGGCAGGGATACCTCTGTATTTGCCAGTGACCCTGCCTGCTGTTGGATGGAGCCTCTGGCTGTGATAGATTCTTGATTTGCAAGATGGTCAAGAGTTACAGGGAGAAGGCAAGAGAATAGGGTTGAGAAACATATCAGCCATGATTGAATGGCAGAGCAGACAGGATGGGCCAAATGGCCTAATTCTGCTCCTATATCTTATAGGTCTTCACATGGTCCAGGAGCAGGTTTTAGGCAGGGTGGGAGCTCTCTACATCACCCCTAAATGTGCACTTCACCTGTCACCTTGCAGACTGTCTGCTCAGCCCCATCCATCACTCCCATTACATTACCACCCACTCACCTCAACAACCCAGGAGATGTCCCCAAAGGTTTGTTTCCTCCTAGTTTTCCTAGAGTCCACACCAACCCTCCAAACAGCATCACACCCAGACCCACCCCATAACCCTGCTTTTCTCAAGACTGACCCACCTAACTGACACATCCCTGGACACTATGGGGAATTTAGCATGGCCAATTCACCTAGCCTGCACATCTTTGGACTGTGGGAGGAAACCAGAGCACCCAGAGGAAACCCACATAGACACAGAGAGCAAACTCCACACAGACAGTCACCCAAGGCTGGAATTGAACTCAGGTCCCTGGCACTGTGAGGCAGCAGTGCTAACCACTGAGCCACCATGTCACCCCACAGCTGGATATCTTTTTATCCCCTTGTCCAGCAAATATCCATCAATGCATTCAATGAGCTTGGCTTTTCTGTTGGAGAGATTACCACACTTCCATTACCCTTTGTGTGAAGAAATGTATCCTCACCTTCCTCTTGGATGGTCTGGCACTGCAGCTTATACCCTTTTGTCTAACACTCCATCAGCAAGAGAAAATGTTTCATTTTATTTCCTGTATTAAATCCCCCAGAGATAGAAGCACAAGACGCTCCAGGGGGAGAGCTGCACTACCGACAGTGCCAACTCTCTTGGACGTACATCTGAACATGTGAATTATGAGTGGGACGAGGCTGTACAACTCCCCACATCTGCTCCACCATTTGATAGCTGGCGTAATTCCATCCCATTCCCACTTTCCCCCGATAACTTTCCACCTCTCGTTTATCCACAATCCAGCCTCCTCTGCCTCATGGTTTCAGGAATGGGATCTTATTGAGACATATAAAATCCAGAGAGAGTGGATGCTGAATAGACATTTCTCCTTGTGGGAGAGACTAGAACTTAGGACAGAGAATCATAGAGTTGTACAGCATGGAAACAGACCCTTCAATCCAACTTGTCCATGCTGATCCGATATCCTAAATAAATCTAGACCCATTTGACAGCATTTGGACCATATCCCTCTAAACCCTTCCTATTCATATACCTATCCAGATGACTTTTAAATGTTGTATTTGTACCGGTCTCCACCACTTCCTCTGGCAGCTCATTCCATACACACACCATTCTCTGCGTGAAAAAATTGCCCCTTAGGTCTTTTTTAAGTCTTTCCCCTCTCACCTTAAACCTATACTCTAGTTTTGGATGCCCCAGGGAAAAGATCTTGTCTATTTACCCTATCCATGCCCCTCATGATTTTATAACCCTCTATAAGGTCACCCCTCAGCCTCCAACACTCCAGGGAAAAGAGCCTCTCCCTATAGCTCAAACCCTCCAACCCTGGCAACTTCCTTGTAAATCTTTTCTGAACCCTTTCTAGTTTCACAACATTCTTAGTATAGCAGGGAGACCAGAATTGCACACAGTATTCCAAAAATGGCCTAATCAATGTCCTGTACAGCCGCAACATGACCTCCCAACTCCTATACTCAATGCACTGACCAATAAAGGCAAGCGTACCAAATGCCTTCTTCATTATCCTGTCTACCTGCGGCTCCACTTTCAGGGAACTATGAACCTGCACTCCAAGGTCTCTTTGTTCAACAACACTCTCCAGGGCCTTATCATTATAAGTCCTGCCCTGATTTGCCTTTCCAAACTACAGCACCTCACATTTATCTAAATTAAACTCCATCTGCCACTCCTCGGCCCATTGGACCATCTGACCAAGATCTCATTGTACTCTGAGGTAACTTTCTTCGCTGTCTACTACACCTTCAATTTTTGGTGTCATCTGAAAACTTACTAACCATACTTCCCATGTTCACATCCAAATCATTTACATAAATGACAAGAAGCAGCGGACCCAGCACTGATCCCTGTGACACACTGCTGGTCACAGGCCTCCAGTCTGAAAAGCAACCCTCCACCACCTTCCTCCGTCTTCTTCCTTCAAGCCAGTTCTATATCCAAATGGCTAGTTCTCCCTTTATTCCATGTGGCCTAACCTTGCTAACCAGTATACCATGGGGAACCTTGTTGAACGCCTTATTGAAGTCCTTATGGATCACATCCGCTGCTCTGTCCTCATCAATCCTCTTTGTCACTTCTTCAAAATACTCAATCAAGTTAGTGAGACACTGTTTCCTACGCACAAAGCCACGTTGACTATCCCTAATCAGTCCTTGCCTTTCCAAAGACGTGTAAATCCTGCCCCTCAGCATTCCCTCCAACAACTTGCCCATGGTTTAAAATAGAAGGTCTCCCTTTGAAGGTGGCAATGATGAGAAATCTGCTGTGCTCAGAGAGTCATGGGTGTTGAAACTCTCTTTCATAGGCACAGGAGTAGGCCATTCAGCCCCTCGGGCCTGTTTCACGAATCAATGAGATCAAGGTTGATGAGGCCTAACCCCAGAGAGTGGTGAAGGTAGGGTCTTTGAAAACCTGTTAAAACCAAGATAGGTATTCCTGAGTAACAAGGGAGTCAAAAGAGTGTCGGTATTAGACAGGAATGTGGAACTGAGATTATTCTAAGATCAAAGATTTTATTGAATGGTGCAGAAGGCTCAAGAGGCTGAATGGCCTGCTCCTAATTCACATGAAACCCGATTACTGTTTCTGGGATCTCCCTGTGAGCAAAGTACGTGCTGTTTCCTTACATTGCTGTAGCGCCTACACTCCAAATGGACTTATTTTGTTGTGCAAGCATTTATGATATTTGGAGGACATGGATGCTGAGTGCAGATATGATGTTTATAATGTGCAATGGTCTGGAAATCAACAAAATGGTGAGAATTAAAAATCTTGACTCACATCGATTCCTGGAAGCCCAGCAAGGCCAGGGGGTCCAGGACTGCCAGGGTCTCCCGGTTCACCTGGTACACCCTGAGGAGAAGTAAAAGGAACATCAGAGCAGACACAGCCATGGAATTATAAACCAACGTGGCATGCACAGCTGAGTGGGTCTGCTCTCTGAATTGTAACAACACATGGAACAAAACTTACCGGAGGGCCTGGCAAACCAGCTGGCCCAGGTTCACCCTGTATAAGAGAAAAGAAACAAGCGTCAGTCATAGGTGGAAATATTTAACTTTATTACACGCAAACAAGAATCTGGAACAGGAGGAGGCCATTCTACTCCTTATGCCCGCTTCAATAAGCCCATGGCTGATCTGACCTGGAACCTCAAATCCACATTGCCACCTACCCCCAAAAACCTTTCACCCCCTTTGCTTAGCGAGGATCTCCCCACCTTGGCATTAAAAATATTTGGGGTCCCTGTTTCCACCATCTTTTCAGAAACAGTGTTCCAAACACTCTCGACTCTCTCAGAGAATTGCTTTTTTGGCTCACCTCCGTTTAGATGGGTGACCCCTTCATTATTAAAGCTTCAGTTCCAGATTCTCCCATAAGAAGACAGGTCATTTCCACAATGACCTTGTCAGGTCCCCTCAGGATTTTATACATTTCAATCCGTCACTCCTAATGCTTCTAAATGTCAGCAGATACAAGTCCAGACTGTCCAACCTTTCCTCATAAACAGTCTGCTCACTCCACCTGTTTGTCTAGTGGACTTTCTCTGAACTGCCTCCAATACATATATACCCTTCCTTAAATAGGGAGACGAATACTGTATGCTGTATTCCAGCTGTTGTCTCACCATTTCCTGTACAAGTGAACCATAACACTTCTGTGTTGAACTCCCTCGCAATAGATTGTAATATTAGCTTTACTAATTACTTCCTGTACCTACATACTGAACTTTTGTGTTTCATGCATAAAGACCCATTTCTGCATCTCACAGCTCTGTAATCTCTCACCGTTTAGATAATTTGCTTCTTTTTGTTCTTTCTGTTAAAATGGCCAATTTGACATTTTCCTACATTATACTCCATTTAACGCCCCCTTTGCCCACTCTCTTAACGAATCAAAATCTTTTTGTAGCCTCCTTGTGTCCTTTTCACAACTTTCTTCCCTACTTATCTTTGTCAGCAGCAAATTTAGCGACCGTACCTCTGTCCCTTTATCAAAATCATTTACGTAGATTGTAAACAGCTGAGGACACTGCACTGATCCTTGTGGTACACCATTCATGACATCTTTCCAACATGAAAAAGACTCACTTTATGCTTCCTGTTAGCCAGCCAATCTTTTATTCATACCAATATATTACCCCATATGATTCTCCCACAGTAATGTTTCTATGTGGCCCTTTATTAAATGCCTCCTAGAAATCTAAGGACATTGAGTCATTCCCCCTTTCCCACAGGATGTGCTACTTTCTCAAATAACTCCAATTGATTGGTCAAATATGATTTCCCTTTCACAAAACCATGTTGACTCTGCCAGGTTATCTTGAACTTATCCCTGTGTAGATAAGTGCCCTGTTTTAATTTATTTGATCATAGCTTCTAATATTTTCCCCTTGACCAAAGCTAGCTGGCCTATAGTTTCCAATTTTCTTTCTCCCTTGCTTTTTGACCAAAGGAGTTAATTTTGCTTTCTTTTAACATAGAAACATAAAAGATAGGAGCAGGAGGAGATCATTCAGCCCTCTGAGCCTGCACCACATTCTTCACAATCATGGCTGATTGTCCAACTCAATACCTAATCCTGCTTTCTCCCCATAACCTTTGATCCCATTCTCCCCAAGTGCTATATCTACTCGCCTCTTGATTACATTCAATGTTTTGACATCAACTACTTCCTGTGGTAATGAATTCCACAGGCTCACCACTCTTTGGGTGAAGAAATGTCTCCTCATTTCCGGCCTAAATGGTCTACCCCATATCCTCATACGGTGACCCCTGGTTCTGGACACACCCTCCATCGGGAACATCCTCCCTGCATCTACCCTGCCTAGTCCTGTTAGAATTTTATAAGTCTCTATGACATCCCCCTCATTCATCTGAACACCAGCGAAAACAATCCTAACCTAGTCAATCTCTCCTCATACGTCAGACCCACCATCCCCGGAATCAGCCTGGTCAACCTTCCCTGCACTCCCTTGAGAGTAAGAGCATCCTTCCTCAGAAAAGGAGACCAAACCTGCACACTATATTCTAGGTGTGGTCTCACCAAGGCCCTGTATAACTACAACAACACATCCCTGCTCCTGTACTCGAAACCTCTCGCAATGAAGGCCAACAAACCATTTACCTTCTTTATCGCCTGCTGCACCTGTATGTTTACCTTCAGCAACTGGTGCACAAGGACATCCAGGTCCCTCTGCACATTCCCCTCTCACAATTTACAGCCATTCAGGTAGTAATCTGCCTTCTTGTTTTTGCTTCCAAAGTGAATAATCTCACATCTATCCAAATTATACTGCATCTGCCATTGATTTGCTTATTCACCCAATCTGTCCAGATCATGCTGAAGGATCTCTGCATCTTCGTCACAGTTAGCCCTCGCACCCAACTAGGTATCATTTGCAAACTCGGAGATATTACATTTTGTTCCCTCATCCAAGTCATTAAAATATATTGTGAATAGCTGGGGTCCCAGCACCGATCCCTGTGGCACCCCACTAGTTACTCCCTGCCAATTTGAAAAGGACCCATTAATTCTCAATCTTTGTTTCCTCTCTGCCAACCAGTTTCCTATCATCTCAATACACTTCACCCAATCCCTTGCCCTTTAATCTTCCACATTAACCCCTTGTGTGGGACTTCGTCAAACGCTTTCTGAAAGTCTGGCTCAATGGGACCATTCCTGAATCACATGAAACTTGGAAAATT
The DNA here is from genome assembly GCA_024137785.1 of Ginglymostoma cirratum. Classification (NCBI taxonomy): domain Eukaryota; kingdom Metazoa; phylum Chordata; class Chondrichthyes; order Orectolobiformes; family Ginglymostomatidae; genus Ginglymostoma; species Ginglymostoma cirratum. The sequence continues at coordinate 2,703,354 of JAHRHZ010000138.1, forward strand.
AAAATCATTGTACCAACTATCTCACTAGCCTCTTCTCTAATGACCCCAGGACCATCAGGGCCCAAGCTGCAGCTTCTACAGTTTACTCTTCCCACCTCCCTGGTGATTGAGATTTTCTTGAGATCCTCCCTCCCTCCCATTTCCCAATTTAGCACTGTTTCTAGGATGTTACTTACATCCATTATAGTGCAAGTCAGAAGTCACATAACACCAGGCTATAATCCAACAGGTTTATTTGAAATTACAAGCTTTTGGAGGTGAACCTGACGAAGGGGCAGCGCTGTGAAAGCTTGTGATTTCAATTAAACCTGTTGAATTATAGCCTGGTGTCGTGTGGCTTCTGATTTTTTCCACCTCAGTTCAACACCAGCATCTCTACATCATGGTTAGAGTGAAGACCGATAGAAAATATCTGTTCAATTCGTCTGCCATTTCCTTATTTTCCACTTTGAATTCCTCAGTCCTAGTTTCTAAAGGACCAATGCTGACTTTGTTAACTCTTCTTCTTTAGCTAATTATAGAAAATTTCACTATCATTCTTTTATTTCTTGTTAGCTTTTTCTTACACTTAATTTTTTCCTTAATATTAATTATTCTTTGCCATCTTCAGATTCTGTCTGGTGCGACTGGTTGTGGGGAATTTTGGCTATTAAGGAAAGTTGGGTAGACTCCCCCGGGTGGAGGGGTCAATTACTAGGGGACACAGGTTCAAGGTGTGAGGGGGGAATTTTAGAAGAGATGTGCGAGGCACATTTTCCACACAGATGGTGGTGAGTGCCTGGAACACATTGCCAGAGAAGGTGGTCGAAGCAGACACAATACCAACATTCAAGAAGCACCTGAACAAATACATGAAGAGGAAGGGAACAGAGGGATACGGATCGTGTAAGTGAAGACAGTTTTAGTATGGAAGGGCAAAATATGTCGGCGCAGGCTTGGAGGGCCGAAGGGCCTGTTCCTGTGCAGTATTGTTCTTTGTTCTGACCAATCTTCTGACCTGCCACCTGTCTTCCTACAATTGTATGCTTTCTTTTCTTTCAGTTTGATATCATCTTTAACATTTCTAGTTAAGATAATAGGTCTATATTTGAAATTTTTCTGACCGTTTGGAATATGTGTCTATTCTGTATATTCTGATATGATCCCTGTAATGTCTGGCACTCATCTGTATTGAGCTGTCGTTTAACCTAATTTGCCAACACACTTTGGCCAACCCTGTTTTCAAGCCCTCATACCTGCCCTTATCTGAATTTAATATCTTTTATTTCAATTTTAAAAATTCTACTGTGAGAGTGGACAGACAGTGAATACCTAAGGAAGGTTACATTAGCTGGGATTACATGGAATGTACAGCACAGAACCTGGCAATTCGGCCCAACTACTCTGTACTACCGTTTATCCTCCATGTGTACAGCACAGAACCTGGCCATTCAGCCTAACCACTCTATACTACCGTTTATACTCCACATAGGCCTCCTCCTACCCCTAATTGACCACCTCACGACATTTCGGTATCCCCTTTTATTTCCTCTTCTCTCATAGACTAATCTAGTTTCCTTCGAAAACATCTATGCTGTTTACCTCATGTTAGTTCCAAGTTCCAACCATTAATCATTTGGATTTATTAGTAATTTTGAAAAATATAATGGGGAATTTTAAACAGGGATTTACCGTTTTGTTGATGCTTTGGATATTGGGGATTCTTATTGAAACTCCATGGACGCCTGGTCTCCCTTTATTGCAATCCCACTCTTGATTGTGATGCAGTGGATGAGTATATTTTTCCACAAAGGGTTTCTGGGACCCTTTCCCCTATAAAATCATGGAGACTGGGTCTTGACTTGATTGAGTTTGATAGAGTTAGGCACGGAGTTGGCGAAGTTTAGAAAGAGAAGCCGAGAGCATTGGGTGAAGACAGCTGAAAATACAGCCACGAACAGTGGGGCAATTGGAATCAGGAATGTGCAAGAGGCCTGATATGAAGGAATGCTGGGAGCCAACGTAGGTCAGCAGGCATAGGGGAGATGGGTGAACTTGACTTGAGGTCCTCTCCCCCCGGTTATACTCTCTTCCACCCTCTACTATTGGGTGGAAGATATAAAGGTTTGTATACCTGCACAGATTGAAGAACAGCTTCTTCTCTGTTGTTATTAGACTCTGAACGGACCTCTCAAACTTAAAATCTAATGTTCATCTTGCTCTCTGTGCACCATTTCTGCAGCTGTAACATTGTATTCCTCGCTCTGTTCTATTACCCTTATGCATTTAGTGCAGAATGATCTGCCTTAAAGGCATGCAAAGCAATGCTTCTAACTGCACCTAGGTACATGTGACAATAATAAACTAAACCGAATCGAACTGCAATTTTGGCACCAAGAATGGAAATGAGGATCAATCTGTGCCTACAGATGAATTAAGTTCTCACCATGTAACGATATGCCATAAAAGGGAGATCATTTACAATGTTACTCCAGGCTGCGCAAGTTTCCAAGTGAGCAGTGGCCAAGTCGGTTCCTTTAAGTGATCACGTATGCAAAACATTTAAAAGGACAATCTACTCAACCAAATCTGCCATACACTCCAAAACAGCTGAGGAGATGTACACAGCTATTTTCCCATTGTACCTGCGCTCCTTCTTCTTAATTTCATGACCTTGCACTTTCTCCAAAATATTCCTCATCAGTGATTCTCCCAGAGCAAAGAACAGCCTTTCTGGGTGAAATAATCATTCCCTATCCTAGAAAATTCCTCTATTTCCTGCTAGCCAGAATAGTAGGGTAAATGTGTGGCTCGGTGGCTCAGTGGTTAGCACTGCTACCTCACAGCACCAGGTACCTGGTTTTGATCCCACCCTTGGGTGACTGTCTGTGTGGAGTTTGCACATTCTCCCCATGTCTGCATGCATTTGCTCCAGTTTCCTCCCACTGTCTAAAGATGTGCAGGTTGAGTGGATTGGCTGTGCTAAATTGCCCACAGTGTGCAGGTCAGATTGGTTAGCCATGGGAAATACAGGGTTACCGGGATGTGGGGGGAGGGGGATGGATCTGGGTGGGATGCTGTTAGAAGGGTTGATGTGGAATTGATGGGCTGAATGGCCTGCTTCCACACTGTAGGTATTCTATCCTATGAATCAACTTGAGGCTAGAGGTTAAAAACTGTGTTTGAAATTTTGTTCCACAACCAATGGGTGAGCTACTAAGAAGTGAACAGAATTGGTGTCAATATGGAGGAAGAAGGGGAACTGTAATCCATGAATGGATTCGGAAAGAGGCAGAATGATGGCTCCAACATGCTATGGACATTTAGACCCAGGGTTTTAACCTCAACTCTTCTCACAGGCAATTTTTAATTTCATCGGTTGTCCAATGGAGTGAAGAGTGAGTAGAAGTGTAGTGTGCAATTGTTCTGTGCTTGGTTATCTGGCTCTGTTTACTATTGATGCTCAATGGCCTTGATTGGTTAATCCTGGGTGTGGACTCCAGGAAATGTAAACAAATTGTAGAAGGAGCTGGAAGACAGAGCGAAAGCAAGGATTCGACTTTTTTGAAACACCGTAAATAAAGCTTCACACACATAGAAACTAGCGTCCTCTCTGCGTAGTTTAGAGGCATATAACATATACTCTGCTAGACTAGAACCAGATAATTGGCTAAAGAGAACCTTTTTGCCTGTGTAAGAAGACGGGGAGGGATGTAGCGCAGAACCAGTATTGTATCTTCTACAGAGCGTGGGTAGCGATGGAATCAATGAATTCTGAGGCTAAGAAAGAAGCTCAGTGGCCAATTTTGCAACAAGATCCCAAAAAAAATGCTGATAATTATTAGTTAATCTGTTTTAGTGATAACTGTTAAAAGACACATTTTATTGAAGCAGTCACATTTACTTTGGTCATTCTTACAAACGTCCTGAAGACTGCAAGATGAAAAGCTTCACCAAAGTGTGCCTTTTCTCAGCAACACTCAAGCTCTGTACTCCCATATGATTATTTGCTTTAGTGGTGTTGTCCAGAGATAAATATTGGCTTTCCAAATGTTGGGATTTGGATATCGTTATGTGACGATGGATAGAAAGTTTATAGATTGCACAAAAGCAGTGGGATAATGTCACTTAACTAAGATTTTGGAGGCCCAGGCTAATAACTTGGGAGGTTGGGTTGAAATCCTGAGATCGCAGCTGTTGGAATTTAAATTCAATGTATAAAATTTGGAATTGAAACAGGGAAATATTATGACAGCGTAATCACTGCTGATTGTCATCGAAAACCTACCCAGGTTCACTAATATCTCTTAGGGAAGACAATCCTCTCTTTACCTGCTCAGGCCTACACATGACTCTAGGCCCATAGCAATGCAGTTCTCTCTTAACTGGCCTCTGACATGACCCAGCAAAGCACGTGATTCAAGGACAATGAGGGATGAACAACAAGTGCTGGCCTCACTGATGACTCCGATGCAAAGATAAAGAGTTTCTCCTCTGGACAACCATGGGACATGATCATCTAGTTTTCAGAAACTTGAATTCAGTTTTTTTTCCAGGGAGCAGAAAAGGAGGCCTCCCTGAGTGCTGTTTTGGTGTGTGCTGAGGCCTGGGTGAGAGACTGAGGTACAACAATTACTTTATATCAATGGTCTGATCATAGAGTCACACAGCACGGAAACAGACCCTTCAGTCCAATTCATCTGCGCTGACCAGACATCCCAATCCAACCTAGTCCCATTTGCCAGCACTTGGCCCATATCTCTCTAAACCCTTCCTATTCATATAACCATCCAGATGCCTTTTAAATGTTGTAATTGTACCAGCCTCCACCACTTCCTCTGGCAGCTCATTCCATACGCACACCACCCTCTGCATGAAAAAGTAACCACTCAGGTCCTTTTCAAATCTTTCCCCCTCTCACTTTAAACCTATGCTCGCTAGATTTGGACTCCCCTACCCTGGGAATAAGACCTTGGCTATTCACCCTATCCATACCCCTCATGATTTTATAAATCTCTATAAGGTCACCCCTCAGCCTCATGTGCCCCAGGAAAAATAGCCCCAGCCTATTCGGCCTCTCCGTACAGCTCAAACCCTCCAACCCTGGCAATATCCTTGTAAATCTTTTCTGAACACTCTCAAGTTTATCAACATCCTTCCTATAGAAAAATTGTATGCAGTATTCCAAAAGTGGTCTCACCAATGTCCTGTACAGCGCAACATGGTGTCCCAACTCTTACTTCTTCAATTTGGCAATGACCCAAAGGTTGAGTTGGGAGCAGTTGAGTTTTGTTTCTTATTTAAGTCAGGGGGGTACAAGCTTTCTGTGAGCATATGTAACTGATTGTAACTGGTTTACAGAAGATTTGTTTCAGTTTGTTTTTCATTGAGCAGGTTTTGGTGACACAGAAGTATTGCCCCCTTCCTCTGAGCTCAGCTGTCCAGGTGAAACCCCACCTCACCCAGAGGCGTCACATAACATTTGATTAGCTTAATTCGCAAGAATTACAAGGGACTTCCCTCAGCTGAACCGAGTACACAAAGTGTAATGTGAGTCTGATGATGAGGGGAGGGAGGAGCTTCTAACTTTCTCTATAATTTTCAGCCTCCAGAATTGGGCACTTACTTTGTAACAGTGTAAGAAGCTGTTTGTCAATTAACTAGCGAGTGACGCCAGTTATTCTGATTGTAACAAATCATTTTTAAAATGATGGTGTTGTTGGTCAGCTTGGCCAAGTGGCATGTACATTCTGTGGCACATAGGGAGTCCTGGGCACACCATCAGTCCATGGGTGGCACGGTGGCTCAGTGGTTAGCACTGCTGCCTCACAGCACCAGGGACCTGAGTTTGATTCTACCCTTGGGCAACTGTCTGTGTGGAGTTTGCACGTTCTCCCTGTATCCACATGGGTTTCCTTTGGGTGGTCTGGTTTCCTCCCACAGTTCAAAAATGTATAGCTTGGGTGGAGCGGCCATGGGAAATGAAGGGTCACAGGGACAGGGTAGGGGATGGGATACACTTCGAACGGTTGGTATGGACTTGATGGGCCAAAAGGCCTGCTTCCACACTATCAGGGCTCTATCTGCAGGCTGCTGGAGTTCAAGGTTCAGAACTCAAGTGGCTTCCTTTCTTTTATTTGGATGTGGAACACCAGTGTCATTGGCTGGTCAGCATTTATTGCCAGTCCTCATGTGCCCTTGAGAAGGCAGTCGTGAGCTGCCTTCTTGAACCATTGCTGTACCTGTGCTGTAGGTAGACCCACACTGCCCTTAGAGAGGGAATTCCAGGGTTTTAACCCAGTGATACTGAAGGAATGGCACTATATCTCCAAGTCAGGATGGTGAGTGGTTTGGCAGGGAACTGGCATGTTCCCATGTATCTGCTGCCCTTGTCCTTCTAACTGGAAGTAGTCGTGGGTTTGGAAGGTGCTGTCTCTGGAGCTGTGATGAGTTGCCGCTGTGTAACTTGTAAATAGTATGCACTGCTGTTACTGAGTGTCAGTGGTGAAGAGAATGAGTGTTGAAGGTTGTGGATGGGGTGCCTGGTCAAAGATTTGAGTAATGCTGCTGTTTCACCCTTTTCCCAGACAATATAGAGCATACTTTTTAACACTTCTGGCAGGTGCCCTTTAGTTGATGAAACTGCTGTGGGGAGTGAGTAGGCCAATCATCGACCGCAGAGTAATCTGGGCATTTATGTAGCTTGTTCAGTTGGATTTCTGCTTAATAATGGTAAACCCAGGATGTTGAGGATGGGTCTCTGTTGATGACTAGTAAGGGTGATCAAGGGGTTTTGAGGGGAAGACATGAAGATGGGGTTGAGAAACATCAGCGATGATCGAATGGGGGAGAAGAGATGATGGGCTGAACGGCCCAATTCTCCCCCTGTATCTTACAGTTTTATGATGAAAGATTGATTGCCAAGGGAAAGTCTCTTTTTGTTTTGTCATCATCATTGCTGGCACCTGTATTAGTAAACAGGTAAATTAGCATTGGACCCAACAGCCTGACACGCCCCAACAAATTTGACCTAACATTTCTACAGTGACTGTTGTATTGAATGGGTAGCAAGTGTTATCTACATGTTCATTTCACGGTGACCCTGTGTGTGGCCACAGTATGATGGAGATGCAAAACAAAAGAGACAATGGCTCGTGTGTCAGTCAGAGTGGGTAGATCCCTCAGCCCAGTGGGTAGTTCCCTTAGCTCAGTGAGTAGATCCCTCAGCTCTGTGGGTAGATCCCTCAACTCAGCAGGTAAATCCCACAGGTCAATTGGTAGATCCCTCTGCTCTGTAGGTAGATCCCCTAGCTCTGTGGGTAGATCCCTCAGACCAGAGGCAGAGAATGCAGGCTCCAGTCCCACTCCAGGGACTTGAGTACAAAATCTAGAACAAATTTCACCGTGCAGAATTGAGGTAATGCTGTAGAACATAGAACATAGAACAGTACAGCACAGTGCAGGCCATTTAGAACAATACAGCGCAGAACAGGGCTTTCGGCCCTCGATGTTGCGCCGAACTGTGAAATAAACTAAGCCCATCCCCCTACACTATCCCATCATCATCCATTTGGTCCACAATGTTGCACCAAACTTTTACCCTAATCCTAAGGTCTATCTAACCTCCACCCCTACCTTATACTATCATCCATATGCCCGTCTAATAGCCGCTTAAATGACCCAAATGAGGCCGACTCCACTACCCTTCCCGTCAATGCATTCCACGCCCCTACCACTCTCTGAGTAAAGAACCTACCTCTGACGTCTCCCCGTATCTACCTCCCCTCACTTTAAACTATGCCCCCTTGTAATAGCTACCTCCACCCTAGGAAAAAATCTCTGGCTGTCCACTTTATCTATACCTCTGATCATTTTGTGCACCTCTATCAAGTCACCTCTCATCCTTCGTCATTCCAAAGAGAAAAGCCCTAGCTCTCTCAACCTTTCCTCGTAAGACCTTCCCTGCATTCCAGGCAACATCCTGGTAAATCTCCTCTGCACCTTTTCCAATGCTTCCACATCTTTCCTGTAATGAGGTGACCAGAACTGGACACAACACTCCAGATGTGGCCGAACCAGGGTCTGTACCACTGGACCACCTGTGCACACCTGCACCACTGGAGGCACCATTTGTAAGTCTGTTTCACTCAATTTATTCTTGAACACTTGTCTAATGTCCTTCAACATTCCTGACAAACCTTATATTACCTGCAGGTGATTAGATCTGTCATACTATGTTAGATTTCCCCTCTGAAATCTGTAACTGGTCAAACATCAGAATCCTGAGACCCTACTGTGGAATACAAATAGAGATCAAAACACAACAGGTCCCTCAGCTCTGGGCTCTGAGGAAGGGTCACTGGACCTGAAACGTTAACTCTGATTTCTCTTCACAGGTGCTGCCAGACCTGCTGAGCTTTTCCAGCAACGTCTGTTTTTTGTTCCTGCCTTACAGCATCTGCAGTTCTTTCAGTTTTTTAATCACATCAGGTCCCTTTGTTGTCATTATCTATTAGAATTTAAAGGAACTCAGGCTGACACCAATTAGTTGCAATAAATCTTTTTTATCGGCACGTACCGGGGGCCATAACCCCATAACCCCATATGTTAAACCAACACCCCACCCACTCTGCTTCTCTCCTATGGTTGAAAAAAAATTCCCATCTCAGTGCCTTGGTTCTTGAACCAAAATTCTCAAAGCAGATGATTCAGTTGTTAGCTCATTGCTGTGAGTGGGACCTTGCTGTTAACAAAAGTGGCTGCTCCAGTCACGACATTGCAAAAGGAACTTGGTTGATTAGAAAGAGCTTTGGGCCATGGCTATACAAATGTAGGTCCTGTCACGGAACAGGGAACCACTGTTACAGTCGGGCTGCATGATAGAACCCAGAACGCTCTATCCAAAAACTCCAGTGCACAAGGTTTCAAAACTCCTTGATAGCCTCAGCTGCCTGCCTGTTACTCACAGCCTTGCCTGGCCCTTTCCATCATTGTCCCCTTCTCAGGTCCAATCTGTCACAGTCTAACATGTCCCACAGCCCACTTCCACCAATTAGTCTGATCCTAGTTTCACCTATAGACAAAGTATTACACTTAAGAACTGTCTGATCAAAATTATTAAAAGCAATTATGTTTCAATGAATAGATTATCATGTGTTAAGTTTTTGTCACATGAAAGAGATGAAAAAAGGCTTTAGATAATTCCTGCAACCTTCCTAAAGAAAAGTAATAAAGTTACCATAGTCTTATGGGGATCATAGGGCTGCTGTCTTGTTAGGCAGAGACGTGTGGTGGTGGTTTAACCCAAGGGTCAACATGCCTTAGTTGAGGGGAGAGATTGTTAAGGACAGCCCTTCGTGATAACCTCAGCCAGTGTGGGAAGTGAACCCAAGATGTTAGCAACACACTGCATCACAGCCCAGCTAAGCAAACCAGCCCCCACAAAGACAACACATTATACACAATTAACGAAACATTATGGAAAATATGGAAAGCGTCTGGTGAGAAATATGTTGGACAATGAAACCTTGGTGACATATTTGACCTGGCTACATATCCCAGCTACACAAAGGCTGGCTCCTTCCACCTCTATAGCACTATCTAGCTCTGCCTCTAACTTCAGCTCATCTGTAGCTGAAGCCCTCACCCAAGCCTATGTTAGATCCAAACTTGACTATTCTACCACTATCATGGCCAACTTCCCACATTAAACTGTTCATTAACTTGATGTCATCCAAAACTTGGTTGCCCACATTCTTACCCATTCTAGGTTTCCTTCACCCTTCAGCCCTCCACCTTGCTGACCAACATTGGCTCCTGGTAAAACAAAATCTTCATTTTAAAATTCTCAACCTGTTTCCGAATGCCTACGGTCCTCCCAATCTCCGTACATTCTTGAGTTCTACAAGTCTCCGGCCTATCTGCTGTCTAACAGTTTGTGTTAATATCCTGGATGCTTCAGGAGGCAGCTGCCTGTAAGTTCACATCTCAGTGCTCTAGACCTGCCAAACACACCAGTTACATCAACAGCATGCAGGGAGAACGCTGCATCAGATGATCTCTTTGACTTACTCTGTGAGCATAGTTCAGAGTAGAGTCTTTATTAACATGAAGGAACAAATATATAGACATTTCTCATTCGTGTTTCTTGGAATCAAAGCATTCCCAATTCTGCTGAAGGATCATTGGCCTCATAATGTGAGCTCAATTCCTCTCTCCATCAACACTGCCAAACCTGCTAAGTATCTCCAGCAATTTCTTAGTTTGGCTGTTTCATTACTGATTGAGATTGTATGGAGGTGGTCACCCGTTTGAATATCTTCCTACCACGACTGGAATCATCTTTTGTTTTCAAAAGTGCCATAGCTGATTTTGCAGTCTCAAATGTGCTATATAAATGCAAGGCATTACTGCTTATGAGTTTCTCTATTTCTCCAATATCTGTTTGGTTTGTAATCACTCCATCACATCTTCTCAATCCACACCAATATCACAAATATTCAACTTTCAAACTACAAGGATCATAAACTCCACCACTGTCTCATCATTGGGCTGACAGATACTCTCCTGATCAACTGCTAGCCAGGGTCACTTGAACTGGGAATCCTGGAGAAGGTGAAAGGGGAAGGAAAATGTTAGTGGGAATTTCTCTCACAATGAGTAACCAAGCAAAGGTCTTTCACAGCTTCATTGTGTTTTTAAAAGCTGACTACTAACTACGCACCAAAACAAGTTTAACTGGATTATATTAAAAACATGAAGATGCAAAAAATTATGGACCATCCATGCTAGGATTTATTCTCACACAAGCCTCATCCTGACTCTCCTTATCTTGCACTACAACTATATCCTTCGGGACCTTTCTCCTTCATGTGTTTATCAAACTTTCGCTCAAATACGTTGATACATTCCCCATATCCACATCTATTTGGGATATGAGATAGTAGGAACTGCAGATGCTGGAAAATCTGACATAACAAGGTGTAGAGCTGGATGAACACAGCAGGCCAAGCAGCATCAGAGGAGCAGGAAGGCTGACGTTTCGGGCCTAGACCCTTCTTCCTCCAGCTCTACACCTTGTTATCTCTATTTGGGACATGTTGTTGTAATGAGTAATCTAGGGGTGTGTGTGTGTGTGTGTGTGTGTGTGTGTGTGTGTGTCTGTCTGTCTGTCTGTTCAAATCCCATTGCAGGAGCTGGTGGAATTTAAATTCAATCAATTAACAAAAAAGACGGTAAAAAAGCTTCGATCTCACTAATGTCTAAAAACCAATAAATCTGCTGCCCTTCCCCGTCTGGTCTACATGTGATTCCAGGTTCACAGTGAGGTGGTTGGCTATTAACTGCCTTTAATAGAAAGTTCAGAAATGCCGGACACAATCACTGTCCACGACTGATACTATTCATTTCAAACCACCCCCTGTGCTAGTTCCACATTCTTATCAATCTCTGGACACAAATGCTTCTCTTGAAATCCCTATTGGATTTATTAATGATTTCAGATATCTATGGCTCCTTGGCTTAAGTCACTGCTATAGTGGAAACATCTCCTCACTTGGCCTTTTGATTCCTTCATCATTTTAAAGACCTCGAGCACATCTCCTCTCAGTCTCTACTCTTCCACTGAAAACAGTCCAGGCTGGCTCAGTCTTTGATGATGAATCACTCTCAGTTCATCGTTGTTCTTGTGATTGGCAGATTACTGAAGACTCTCCCCTGACATAGTTGTGGGACAGCGGTCAATTCCCAGCTCCCTACTGCACTGTTTGATTCGTGTTTGCTGCCAGCAGCACTGTGCCTCGAATTTTCCATTAAAGTATGGCCCTTGTACTCTCAGAACAGACAGTATTTCTTTCACAGAGGAGGGGAAATTGAATTTGAGCTTTCCAGAATAAACAAAACTACTTCAAATGGTCTATTTTGCAATTAGGAATTCCACAGTAAGGCTCAACCAGAAACACCATAACTTCCCTTCCATGAACTCTTCAAATAAAGCAGAATGAATGAGAAAGAAACACAAGCTTGTCACATTAAAACTTGAAATCTAAGTCCTAGTTCTGTGTTGCTGGTGTATCAATAACTTACCACTAGTCACTCTGTTTATTGGATGAGCATCTACAAGGGTAACATGGAATGATCAGCTATCAGTGGTTTTGGCATTGCTTAGCTGTTATATTTTATCAATGATTGAAGGCACATTCTCTCCCAAGGAGTAATAATTCTTGAGAAGTACTTGTAGAAATTACAGTGGGGGGCACTTTGAACACTCTCAATAATCCCCCTTTTCGATGCCTCCTCCCTGTTTGTTGGCTCCTGTGTGATGCTTCATGCACAGCCAGGTTTTCTGTTCATGCCTGGGGTTTTGAACAGGGCTATGCACTGGACTGTTGCCAGTGGGACACAACCCTGCAGAGGTGCCAACCCAGTGAAGTTCAGTAACAAAATCAGAAGTTTCTGGAAAAGCTCAGCAGGTTTGGTAGCATCTGTGAAGAGAAGTCCAAGTTAACTTTTTGGGTCCAGTGACCCTTCTTCAGAACCATTGGAGCTCCAGCGGAGTTCAGACATATTAACGTGTCAACTGGGAGCAATACATTTTTGTCATGAAATGAATGGCAGATCTAACCCTTTCAATGTCATTGAGTTGAGGAGAGGTTCTTGGCTATCTCAGTTCTCCCCACTCTACTTTCATAAGATCAGGACAGCATACTGATTAGGAGCAGGCCAATTGGCCACTCAGTCCTGCTCTGCCATTTAGTAAGGTCATGGTCAATCTGATTGTGACCTTTCCCCTTAACTTTCTACTCATTCACATATCAAAAAATCCGTCGACCACAGCCTTGAATATATCCAATGATCCAGCATCCACAGTTCACTGGTAATTAATCTGACATTTAGTCTGTAGACAGGATGCTGCTTGGTGATGTGCAGTGTTGTCTGTGTCTCTCCACAAGACTGCAAGGAATTTTCACTGAGACTCCAGTGGTGGAGGTCAGCTGTGGAGAGGCCTAGCTTGTACTGAACCACAAGGACTACTCATGCCATGGTCACTCTAAACCTGCCACTTAGCAGGTGTGTGTTGTCACCCGGTCGTGACTTGCCTTGTTTCCAAAGAGAGGTCCAAAGATCCAATTGAGAAAAATTTCACTTCATCTCTGTCTTAAAAGGGATACAATCTTATCGTTACATATATCCCTTGTTTCTAGATTCTTTTACAACAGGAATCAGCCTTTCCACATCCCCCTGTCAAACCCTCAGGATCTTATATTGCCTCTCACTCTTCTAATTCCAACAATCTTCCAAACTCCAGCAGTACAAGCCCCTCCTACCCAAACTTTCCTCATAAGGAAACCTATCCATTCCAGCCACAGGTGTTGGTTAGCTCAGTTGATTGAACAGCTGGTTTATAATACACAAATGGCAAAAGTATGGGTTCAATTCCCCCAGCAGTAAAGATAACTATGAATGGCTTCCCTTCTTAACCTGCTCTTCCCTTATCTGAGATATGGTGACCCTCAGGTTAAGCCACCTCTAGCTGTTTTGTTCTAATTAGAGACCAGTCTTTCCAGTAGGACTGTGATGATTTTATTCCAGCGATTAGTCTGGAAAGCTATCAGTTTCTCTCTAACTGCTCTGCACATCTCTGTCAAATTTCCCGTCAACCTTCATTTCTCCAGTTTTGCCACCCTGTCTATAAATCTGAAATTCCTCATCTCAGAAATTGCCTGTGCGAATTAGCCCTTCACCCCTCCCCATAGCTCATCTATCCAGAATCAGAAACAAAAGTTCCATTGAGACTGTACCGGTGTTTTTCCATCATAATACATGGCTTTTATCTATAAACTTTGACTTTGTGACTTCCCAACTTCGAAAGCAGACTGTATTCGAAAATGAACCAAACTGTGATACACAGGAAAACTAAATTGGATAGTGAGTACCTGCTCCTAGGAGTAATATCTCAAAAATAGAAAAACATGAAAAAGATCTTACGTAATTAACTTATAACTAATTAAGAGACACAAGCAGAAGGGAAGCAAAGAGCTGGTGAATCTAGTATTGTATTTTGTTTTACTTTTAAATGGCAACATTTCTTGAGTGTCTGATTATTTTTTAAGTGGCAAAGCCTACTGAGTTAGTCAGCCTCAGAGAATCCTTACAGTGTGGAAGCACGCCATTCCACCCATTGAGTCCGCACTGACCCTCTGAAGAGCATTCCACCCAGACCCGCCCTATCTCCACAATCCAGCATTTCCCATGGCTAACCCACCTGGCCTACACACTGCTGGCAATTTAGCATGGCCAGTCCACCTAACCTGCTCATCTTTGGACTGTGGGAGGAAACCAGAGCACCCAGCAGAAGCCCACACAGACATGGGGAGAATGTGCAATGGATTCATGGTCATCGTTAGACTCTTGATTCTAGATATTCACCGAATTCAAATTCCACCAGCTGCCATGGCAGGATTCAAACCCAGGTCCCCAGAGTATTCTGAGGAAGGACCCGAAACATTAACTCTGTTTTTTCTTCACAGATGCTGCCAGGCCTGCTGAGCTGTTCCAGCAATTTCTGTTTGGTTTTCCCAGAAGTGGTGGGCGTGTGGAATGCCCTGCCGGCAGTGCCAGTGGAGTCAGGTACTTTAGAAACTTTTAAGCAACTCTTGGATAGGCACATGGAAGATAGTAAAATGTAGGGTATGCAGGGTAGATTGATCTTAGTACAACATCGTGGGCCGAAGGGCCTGTACTGTGCTGTGCTGTTCTATCTTCTATGTTCTCTGTAGTACATTACCTGGATCTCTGGATTAATAGTCCAGTGATAATACCACTTGGCCATTGCCTCCCCACCAGGTAGAAGATCTGGCAAGATCTTGTTGAATTGTGAAGCAGACTTAAGGGGCTGAATGGCCTACTTTTATCCCTATGTTCTTGTGTGCTCTATAACTCAGAAAATCCAGGATTCCGGGTGCTATTTTAATCGCTTTCTTGTCCTGCTCCTTCACAAATTTGTGAACATATTTACCCAGGTTTCTTTGCTCCTACACCCCTTCAGATTTGTAACTTTTATTTTATATTGCCTTTCCTTATTCTTCCTGACAGAATATATCACTTCACACTTCTCTGTATTAAGCTTCATCAGTCCATACCTCCTACCAGACAGACTATATCATCTTGAAGTCTATCACCATCCCAGTTCACAATACTTCCAGGTTTTGTGTCAGCTGCAAACTTACAAATTGTGCTCAGCACACAGAGGTCTAGACATTAACAAAAACAGAAATTACTGGAGAAATTCACCAGGTCTGGCAGCATCTGTGGACAGAAACAGAGTTAAAGCTTTGGGTCCAGTTTTGGATCCAGTGACCCTTTTTCAGAACATTAACATGGATCAAGGCTGTGGTCTTAATACTAGCCTCCTGGGAGCTCCATTATATACTCTCCTTCCTTCTTATGAACAACCATTTCCTGTCACTCAAGCTACTTCAAGTCAATGTTGTTACTGTATTTTTTATTTCAAAACTTCAGAAACTGACTGCATTATGGTTCTCCTTTTTTCTTACATTCTCTCCCACTTCAGGCTCCCATCCTCCTCCACACAACCCTCACTTTAGACCATAAGACTGTAAGATACAGGAGCAGAATTAGGTCATTATTACCCCCGAGTCTGCTCTGTCATTCAGTCATGGCTGATATGTTTCTTAACCCCAATCTCTTGCCTTGTCTCTGTAACTCTTGCTCTCTTTATTAATCAAAAACTATCTATCTCTATCTTAAAGACACGATAATTTGGCCTCCGCAGCCCTCTGTGGTCTCTCATTATTGGGAAAGATTCACTCAGATCCCCCACTTATCTTTCGAAACTCAATCAAGTACAGACTCAGAATCCTTAAATCTCTCATCATAAGACAAATTCTTCATTCTTGGATCATTCCTGTAAACATTGTCTGGTTCCCTTCCAATGCCAACATGTCGTTCCTTAGGTATGGGGCCCAAAACTACTCACAATATTCCAAATGCATTCTGACCAGAGCCTTATACATCCTCGGCAGTATGTCCCTGCTCATGTATTCTAGTCCTCTTGAAATGAATGCTAACATTGCATTTGCCTTCCCAACTGCCAACTGAACCTGCATGTTAACTTTAAGAGAATCCTGAACTACTCCCAAGTCCCTTTATGCTTCAGATTTATGAAGCTTTTCCCCATTTAGAAAATAGTCTATGCTTCTATTCTTCCTACCAGAGTTCATAACCTCACACATTCCCACATTGTATTCCATCTGCCACTTCTTTGCCCGTCCAACTCCTTCTGCAGCCTCCTTCACTTCCTCAACTCTACATGACCTTCCACCTATCTTTGTGTCACACCCAAACTTAGCAACAATGCCCTCAGTTCCTTCATCCACTTGGTTAATGTATGATGTGAATAGTTGTGGCCCCAACACAGACCCCTGTGGAACTCCACTAGTCACCGGTTGCCATCCTGAAAAGACCCCTTTATCCCCACTCTCTGCCTTCTGCCAGTACCTTGCCCATAACAACATGGGCTCTTAACTTATTTAGCAATTTCCTGTGCAACATCATGTCAAGGCCTTTTTGAAATCCATATAGATCACACCCACTGACTCTCCTTTGTCTCACGTGCTCGTTACCTCTTCAAAGAATTCTAACAGATTTGTCAGACATGACCTCCCCTTGACAATGCTGTGCTGACTCAGCCCTAATTTACAATGCACTTTCAAGTACTCCGCAATCTCATCCTTAATAATTCTAAAGTCTCACAAATGACTGAGGTCAGGCCTACAGTTGCCTCCGTTCCTTCTTAAACAGGGGTGTTACATTAACCATTTTTTAGTTCTCTGGTACACTCCCTGACTCCTGAAAAATCACTATCAGTGCCTCTGCAATCTCCTTCTGAGCTCTGGGTGGGGGGCGGGGGGTAGTCCATCCGGTCAGGTGACAATCCACCCTCAGACCTTCAGCGTTTTCTTTTCCTTTTATGTTGTCCCTGACTTCCCTTGTCAGCCATGGTTGCCTCGTCCTCCCCTTAGTATGCTTCTTCTTCCTTGGGATAGATTTCTGATGTGCCTCCCAGATTACCCCCCAGAAACCCCTTCCATTGCTGCTCCATCATCTTCCCTGCCAGGCTCCCCTTCCAATCAACTCTGGCCAGCTCTTCCCTCATGTATTTGTAATTCCCTTTATTCAATTGTAATTACTGTTACAAGTGATTCCAGCTTCTCCCTCTCAAACTGCAGGGTGAATTCTATCATATTATGGTCACTGCACCCTAAGAATTCCTTCACCTTCAGCTCCCTAATGAAGTCTGCTTCATTACACATCACCAAATCCAAAATTGCCTGTTCCCTAGTGGGCTCTACCACAAGTTGCTCCAAGAAAACCATCTTGTAGACATTCCACAAATTCCCTTTCCCAAGATCCACAAGCATCTGATTTTCCCAATCCGCTTGCACACTGAAGTCCCCCATAATTTTCTTTTCTGCATTTTCTATCTCCTGATTTATTTTCTTCCCCGCATCCTAACTAGGAGGTCTGTAGACAACCCCCATCACGGTCTTTTTATCTTTTGTGGTTCCTCAACTCTACCCAAACAGATTCTGTGCCTTCTGACTCAATATCACTTGCTGTCAGTTTAATTTCATTTCTCACTAACAAGGCAACTCCACTCACTTCCCATCTGCCTGTCGTAGAGTCATAGAGATACACAACACAGAAACAGACCCTTCGGTCCAACTCATCTATAAATTAAATCAGTCCCATTTGCCAGCATTTTCCCTTATCCCTCCAAACCCTTCCTATTCATGTACCCGTCCAGATGCCTTTTAAATGTTGTAATTGTACCAGCCTCCACCACTTCCTCTGGCAGCTCATTCCATACACACATCACCCTCTGTGTGAAAAAGTTGCCCCTTAATTCCCTTTTAAATCTTTTCCCTCTCACCTTAAATCTATGCCCTCCAGCTTTGGACTCCCCACCCTGGCGAAAAAACCTTGTCTATTTACCCTATCCAAGCCCCTCATGATTTTATAAACCTCTATAAGGTCACCTCTCAGCCTCCGCGCTCCAGGGAAAATAGCCCCAGCTTATTCAGCCTCTCCCTATAGCTCAAACCCTCCAACCCTGGCAACATTCTTGGAAATCTTTTCTGAATCCTTTCAAGTTTCACAACATTCTTCGTATAGCAGGGAGACCAGAACTGCACACAGTATTCCAAAATTGGTCTAACCAATGTCCAGTACATGACCTCCCAATGCCTATACTTAATGCACTGACTGATAAAGGCAAGCGTATCAAACACTTCCTTCACTATCGTATCTACTTGTGACTCCACTTTCAAGGACCTATGAACTTGCACTCCAAGGTCTCTTTGTTCAGCAACACTCGCCAGGACTTTACCATTAAGTGTATAAGTCCTGCCCTGATTTGCCTTTCCAAAATGCAGCACCTCACATTTATCTAAATTAAACTCCTTCTGTCACTCCTCCATCCATTGGCCCATCTGATCAAGATCCCGTTGTACTCTGAGATAACCTTCTTCGTTGTCCACTACACCTCCAATTTTGGTGTCACCTGCAAATTTACTAACCATACCTCTTTTGCTCATATCCAAATCATTTATATAAATGACGAAAAGCAGTTGCCCCAGCACTGATCCTTGTGGCATACCGCTGGTCACAGGCCTCTAGTCTGAAAAACAACCCTCCATCACCACCCTCTGTCTTCTACCTTTGAGCCAGTTCTGTACCCAAATGGTTGGTTCTTCCTGTATTCTGTGTGATCTAACCTTGCTACCCAGTTTACCATGAGGAACCTTGTCAAACGCCTTACTGATGTCCATATACATCACATCCATCACTCTGCCCTCATCAATCCTCTTTGTTACTTCTTCAAAAACTCAAGTTTGTGAGACATGATTTCCCATGCACAAAGCCACATTGACTATCCCTACTCAGTCCTTGCCTTTTCAAATACATGTAAATCCTGTCCCTCAGGATTCCCTCCAACAACTGGCCTACCATTGATGTCAGGCCTATCGGCCTATAGTTCCCTGGTGTTTCCTTACCACTTGTCTTAAATAGCAGAACCATGTTAGCCAACCTCCAGTCTTCTGGCACCTCACTTGTGGCTACTGATGATACAAATCCTTTTGATAGGGCTTGTATCCTTTGATATTTAGTTCCCAGCCCTGATCTCCTTGCAGCCACGTCTGTGATACTCACAACATCATACCTGCCAATTTCAATCTATGCTACAAGGTCGTTTGTCTTGTTTTGTATACTGTGTGCATTTCAGTACAACACCCTCAGCCCTGCGCTGACTGCTCCCCTCCTCACAGTTGTCCCCTTATCTGTTGCACCTGAAGTTAGATTCTTGACCCTTTGCATGCTCTCCATCTTATTACATGTTCTGGAAACTGTAATGGACCTGTGCTGAGCCATCCCCCATTGTAACTTGTCCCATAATTTTCCAGGCAACTGAACTCACTACCACCACCAACATCCTCTCCCCACCCCCAACTATTTAGTTTATAGCCCTAGTTATGCAATTCACCAGGACTCTGGTCCCAGCATGATTCAGGTGAAGCCTATCCCATCGGAACAGTTCCATCCTTTCCCAGTAACTGTGCTGTAGATTGTCTTCTTTGTGTCTTGTTCACTTTGCTCTTAACAGACAGTACCCATTCTCTCCCTTTCACACTTGAATTCATACTCATTTTACAAGTTATTTTATTTTTCACCATCGTTAACAACCTCTTTGTCAGCTATATGGGACTTCTACACCACCTGCTCTCCTGCTCCCACTCTCCCTCTGTCAAAAGCGTATACAAAAAGACATTTTCCAACACCTTTCAGTTCTGAAGAATAGTCATTGGTCTCATAGCATTAATGTTGTTCCCCTCTCCACAGATACTGCCAGGCGCTCTGAGTTCCTTTAATTCATTCACAGGATGTGGGCGTCTCTTTCTAGACCAGCATTTATTGCCCATCTCTAAATGCCCAGAAGGCCAGAAGTCACACAACACCAGGTTATAGTCTGAGGCAGTAGGAACTGCTGATGCTGGAGAATCTGGTATAACAAGGTGTAGAGCTGGATGAACACAGCAGGCCAGGCAGCATCAGAGGAGCAGGAAAGCTGATGTTTCGGGTCTGGACCCTTCTTCATTTCTGAAGAAGGGTCCAAACCAAAAATGTTAGTTTTCCTGCTCCTCTGATGCTGCCTGGCCTGCTGTGTTCATCCAGCTC
>JAHRHZ010000138.1:2729432-2768956 GCA_024137785.1 Ginglymostoma cirratum
ATTTCCCCATCCCTATCCCCACTTCCCCATCCCTATTTCCCCATCCCACTCCCATTTCCCCATCTCCATGCCAATTTTCCCATCTCTATCCTCACCACTGTTTCCCCATCCCACTCCCATTTCCCCATCCCCGTCCCAATTTCCTATCTAATCCCCATGTCCCTATCCCATTCCCATCCCTATCCCTATTCCCATTCCTAATCCTTGTCCTTGAAGCCTGGGGTATGTCGCTAAAGCCGGCATGGACTGAACAGGAACCGGGGGTGGGGAGGGGGCTGGGGGCTGAGAGGGTTGTTGCATGAAAGCCCCTCATAGGGCATTGCGAACAAGTTGAACGCGGGGCTCTGGGGAAACCGCTAATGGGTTAGCCTCAGGCGCGGCAGGCTGAAGGGCATCCCGCACCATATGATTCTACCCCCCCCCCCTCCCGGTGTTCCCGAGGAGCTGCCCGGTGCCCGGTTTGGGGGTTTCTGTGTGTCTGAGCAGCCCCCGGGGGAGGGGGATTGAGGGGGGAGTGCGGTCAGACAGAATGGCTCACATTCCAACAGCAAGAGCGAGCGGAGACCCCGGCAACAAGGCTGGCATTGTCCGAGTGAGCCGCACACACACAGAGCCAGAGCCTGCCCTGGAAAACCATCCTGAGAGAAACTCATCCAACAGCGGGCTCTGGGGAAACTACACTGATACCAACCCAGTCCCAAACAGCTCCCAACAAAACCTCCAGACCGGTGTCCCTGAGCAAGGGGTAAAACTTCAAAATCAACATCAGCCCGTCTCCTTTCCCCCCAGTTCCCCGGCGGTTCTGCCCCTTAAACCAACCTACTCAGAACGTTGACAAATCCAGACAGATACAAATCCAGATAGACACAAATCCAGATAGATACAAATCCAGATAGATACAAATCCAGTTAGACACCAATCCAGATAGATACAAATCCAGATAGATACAAATCCAGTTAGACACAAATCCAGATAGATACAAATCCATATGGATACAAATCCAGGTGGATTCAGATCAAGGTGGATCCTTTAAGATGAAAGCTCTCCTCTTGGGTCAGGCGGTCCCTAAGTGCATTTGCCCCTCCAGTGCCCCTGCAGTACTCTCCCTATTACCCCCTTTCCCAGCAGCAGCTCCCGAATGTAACCGGTTCATTCAGACCTTACCTGGGCTCCGGATTTTAACAGGAGCTGGGAGACTATCAGCAGCCCCAGTGCCCAGATCATGGCCATAGCTCCCTCTTCGCCCTTGCTCTCAGCTCCTGGTTAATGAGTTGCAGTCTGGATCCAGATAAACCAGTAACTCCAGAGGCAGCAAGCAGCCGGTTTCTGCCCCATCCCCCTGATTGACAACTCCTGGGGAGGGAAGGGGAGGGGAGGGGATGGGATGGGGGAGGAGGGCTGTCCTGGGGGCAGGGCCTGCTGCTAACACTGGGACATGTCGAACCGAGAGCCGCTGGAGAGAGGCAGCAAATCTGTTAGCTCAGAAAGTCTCCCAGGGCAGACATCTCCTGTAAACCTGGTGAGATATCCTTAAGGAATACATGAACGGAACAGGAGCTATGAAGAGAAATGACCTGAAGGAGGAACGAAGGAGGAGAGAGGTTGAAGAAATGCAGAGCCTTTTTTTTCAAAACAAAGTTATATGAAGGCACACGGCTGTCGCTGGCTGGGCCGGTATTTATTGCCCCGTCCTAATTGCCCTGCAGAAGGCGGTGCTGTGCTGCGGCAGCTGGGATGTGGGGACAGCCTCAGAGGGGGAGCTCCACGATTTTGACCTGCAAGCACAGTCTGAAAACAAGGGACGCCGATGGAGGCAAACTCACAGAATCATGGAGAAACTCACCAGGAACAGCCTTTTCACTCCAGCGTAGAGTCAGATCGGACTCCGGGCTTTAACTCGGTTTTCTTTCTTCACAGATACTGCCAGACCTGCTGAGTTTATGCAGCATTCTTTGTGTTTGGTTCAGGATTTCCAGCAACCACAGTACTTCTGCTTTTATGATACCAAGGGTGGGCGAGGAGGGGAATGTTCAATACAAGGAGAAATCAAGAGATTTTTAATGAACTTGTTCTTACACGCCTCTGGAGCAGAGAACCTAGGACTCCTGGCTCATAGGTAGGGACACCACCACTGCACCACGAGAGAGAGTATACCGTGTGGCACCGCGGTAAAAATCAGCATTATGGTATTGGTTAGTAGAATAGGCTGGAGGGGCCAAATGGTCTATTGCTGCTCCTATTTCTAAAATTCCAAAGACGGGGGACAGTCGCAGAGGCTGACAGAAGTCAAAAAGCATCTGACAGAGTGAGAGAGAACGGAAAGTCAGAGCATCAGGTGAATGTGAACACATTGAGAGCAGAACTCAGAGTAAGGCCACTGTGGCACAGTAGGTTCGGGGGCGGGGGTGGGGGTGGTGGTTTACAGCTTTTCAAAGCATTTTCTAAGGAAAGCCTCACAGAGCAGGAATGGAGCAGCAAGTTGACAGTGAGCAATAGGTGAGTTCCTCAGGGGTCTGGCTCAGGTAAAAGAGACCTCTGTGGTAGGGAAGGAGCAGATTGGTGAATGACTAGTCAGACTTCTTCCAAAATCAAATCAGAGACAACGGAAAAAAATTTCTGTTAAGTTTGGACGGTTGATTAAGAAAAGGCATTTAAAAATTTCACCAGTGTTTAGAGCTTAGCACATGTTGGTACACAAAGAGAGAGATAATTTACAACACACCAAAAGGTGAATATAAATGAGATAAAAGGTACTGCAGATGCTGGAGAATCCGAGATAACAAGCATGGGGCTGGATGAACACAGCAGGTCAAGCAGCATCATAGGAGCAGGAAAACTTGACGTTTCGGGCCTAAACCCTAGATATGGCTGAACAGGTTGCATCCAGAAATGTAGAGGGCAGGACTTTGTGGTCAGTGAGACAGGGCTGCATAATCTGCAGGGCACGTCCAGTATAAAAAGTTGCCCCCGACTGAGGGTTGCAAACTGGCACATTCCAAGGTCCAGGACTACATGGTGAGGGATGGACTAAAGCCTAGGCCAGCTGCCACGAAAGCATAGCGAGGTAAGACCACTGCCTAAGGGCTTTCCGCCAAAATAGAATAAGGATCCATTCAGTTACCAGACCCTCCCACTACCTTAACGTATGTAAGTAGTACCCTACATGAGTAAGGAATGTCTTTGTTTTTGTAGTTGCAGTTAGAACCATAGAATCCATACAGTATGGAAGCAGGCCATTTGGCCCATCGAGTCCACACTGACTGTCCGAAAAGGATCCCAACCAGACCCGCTCCATCCCTGTAATCCTGCATTTTGCATGGCTAACCCATCTAGCCTGCACATCCCTGGACACTGTGGGCAATTGAGCATGGCCAATCCATCCCAACCTGCACACCTTCGGACTGTGGGAGGAAACTGGAGCACCTGGAGGAAACCGACACAGAAACGGGGAGAATGTGCAAACTCCACACACACACAGTTACTCAAGAGTCGAGTCGAACCTGGATCCCCGGCGCTGTGAGGCAGCAGTGCTAACAACTGAGCCACAGTGCCACCTGCAGGGAATGTCAAATTCCACTGTTTCGTTTTCTCTCAGTACGCAAAATCAGCGCAGAATTGCTTTCGTACCCGCGAATGAAAATAAAGATTTTTTTTATGAATAAAGTACATTTTTGCAATTAAAAAAGACTGCAGACGTCTGTCTCACATTTCTCTGGGTCACAGCAATTGAATTGCAGCGAGAGTTGGAGACACTGATAGAGAAGTGATTGGGAGTAGGATCTACACAGTTTGCTCCAAACTGGGGACATTTTCAGAGAGAGGATCAGTTAGGGTAGGAGTTTTGGCAAACAGATTGTAGACCACGGTACCTCGAGGCAGGAAGCTGTCCAATGGGGTGGGGAAAGTGAGGAAGGGAAATGTGATGTGGTAGCAATTGGCAATTTGATGAGGGAGGCTGGTAGTAGCCAAGACTTTCACACAGGCTGTTACCCAGGTGGTGCCATGCTGAGACACATCTTGAAGTGGAAGTCAGAAGGAATGAGCACCCATATCAGAAGCAACAAGATTGGGAAGGGAAGGCAAGAGGGTCCTGTTTTGACGATCTCCAGGCAGGAGGGGCTCCTGTAAAGAACACGACCTTTATGATACCTGAGCTACATGCAAATTAGTCTGGTGATAAACAAATCATGTGGTTGTAGGAATGTCAGAAAGAAGACTTCCATTTCATGGGAACTCACATCATGGACAGGATTGAAAGGAATTTTATCATGGGGCAAAATTTCATCGGAACTGGGGTCCCAGTAGAAAGGACAAAAAAGTGTCAAGAACTTTGAACTACTAAATGAGGTGCAGTGATCAGGTGGAAAGGATGGTGTAGGAAATAGTTTGAAAGTGAACAAAAGGGAAGAGAATAGAGTCACAGTCAGAAATAGTGTTTCACACCTATTACAGGCAAAGGGAAATCTAAAAGATGTGAAGTCATCAAAACAGGAGAGTTGAATATGAAAAATGTGTGAAAAACATTCAACTTTAAGGGCAGTTTCGGGTGTGCTGCCCAACAGATTGTTCTTTATGAAAACATAATAGGCTAAAGGTTTTCAGGTGGACCATACTGCCCACCCTACTTCAAAAGTAAAGCCAGTTGCAAACAAATTGACAATAAAAGGGCCATGCAGCGGTGACTAAGGAATTTGGGCTCTTTCCCAAATAGAAAAGGGTCTGAAGCAGATACAATTCAAGGTCTACACTTCAGGATTCCAAAAGATTTTTTTAAAAATTTGTTGATTTGTGGGATGTGGGCATCCCTGCATGGCTCAGCATTTCTTGCCCATCCCTAAATGCCCTTGAGCTGCCTTCTTGAACCGCTGCAGTCCATCTGCCGTGGGTTGACCCACAATACCATGAGGGAGGGAATTCCAGGATTTTGACCCAGCGACAGTGAAGGAATATTTCCAAGTCAGATGGTGACTGGCTTTGAGGGGAACTTTAAGGAGGTGGTGTTCCCATATATCTGCTGCCTTTGTCCTTCTACATGGAAATGGTCGCGGGTTTTTGAAAGTGCTATTTGAGGATCTTTGGTGAATTTCTGCAAGGCACCTTGTAGAGAGTACACACTGCCATTATTGAGTGTTGGTGGTGGAGGGAGTGGATGCTTGTAGATGTAACGCAAAATCAAGCAGGATGCTTTGGCCTAGATGGTGTCCAGCTTCTGAAGTGCTGTTGGGGCTACACTCATCCAGACAAGTAGGGAGTATTGCAAAGATTCATGACCATCTGAGTTGTTTCTCCTCATCTCAGCATGAAATCAGAGGAATTCCTACAGTGTAGAAGCAGGCCAGCGGGCCCATCAGGTATTCACGAACCCGGCTGAAGAGCATTCCATCCAGTCCCAATCCCCACCCTGTTCTTGTAACCCTACATGTCCACCTAGCCTGCACATCTTTGGACCATGGAAAGAAACACACGCAGACAGAGGGAGAATGCACAAACTCCACACAGTCGCCCAAGGGGGGCATCAAACCTGGGTCCTTGGCACTGTGAGGCAGCAGTGCTGACCACTGAGCCACTGTGCCACCCTAAATGATAGGACCCTAAGCCTGAGAGTTTCTGGAGGGGCATAAAAGGCAGAAAGTCAGTGGCTCGTTCCTCAACTGGAGGGGGAAATCTAGAACACAGAGCCCCTATCTCAGGATAAGGGATCTACTATTTCAGACTGAGATGAGGAGAAATGTTTCAGAATGGTCATGAATCTTTGTAGTTCTTTACTCCAGAAGGATGAATGCTCCATTGTTGAAGATTTTCAAAATGGGATTGATTGATTTTGCAGTTTTAATCTCTCTGGGAGTCAAAGGTTGGAGTTTGGGTTGAAAAATCAGCCTTCTTCATATTGAATGGCAGAACAGGTTTGAGGGGCTGAATGGTGTTTTTTGGATCCTGTTTCTTAATCAGGTTCATCCTGAGATATCGGAAGGGCAATGGGGAATGGAATTCATGTAGTGAGTGCTGGGGCTGTAGTTTTCCCTAACGTTTCGCCACGAGAAAGTGCAGCTAATTGCGTACTGGATGTCGGACAAGCAGCGTGGGAACACTGGGGCCGTGGAGAGGTGACAGGTGGAAAGGTCAACATCTTGATACACAATTCCCCATTGCAGCGACTGGAAATCGGAGCAGTTAAACACGTGACTGCACCCAAAAAGCAGGCTGTGTGAATAAACTCCCAAAAAGGTATTTCTGATCGAATAATTTTGAATTTCCTTGCCATGGAATCAAACAAAACGTTTAATAATAACAATTCTGAATATCACAAAATTCACTTGAATAAAACAGGCAGACAAAAATAGGTTGAAAGTAGTTTCTGCAGCTCCAGTCCTGCTCCCTAATGGTACCTTTTTCTACATTTGATTTAGAATCATAGAATTGGCAGGCATGATGAAGTCAGATTGAGCTCTGTATGCACACAGAATGAAGATTCAGGCAATATTTTTCAGGGATGTTTCACAATTGAGTAAACGCCACGCATGTACGTTCAAAACTAAATTTCAGTTTTCCAGTTTGTCTTATTCGTTTGTTTCTGCCAAGTGTGATTCTCAAATGTGGAGTAACCAGATCAGCCATGATCTTATAGAATGGCAGAGCAGACTCAAAAGGGCTGAACGGCCACCTCCTATTCCTATTCTTTCCTCAGAGTTGGATGAGATGTTCTACAACAGGTCTGTAACACACAAGGAGCCCAGCGAGCAGAACAGAGACTAGGGCCCTACACAGTAGCACTGTATGAGCTTCATTTATTTTCATTAGATGGAAGCTTTGTTCGCACTTCAGAGCAACCAGATGATGCTCATTCCAACATTTAAATGTATTTGGGCACCAGGTATATTAGACTAGTCTCCTACTCCTAATTGCAGAAAACAGGTGAACAGCACAGGTACAGGACTTAGTCTGTGCAGTTGCATGGCCTCTCTCTTTGCCCTCCCGGAAAATGGTTTCTTGAGATTAAGAGCACTTGTTTCTATCACAAGCTTCACAATTCCTCCTTGAAGGTCACTCACGCTCTCCGAGACACTCCTTAAAGCCTACCACTAGCCAAGCTTCTGATCGTTCAATCTCGTATCTCTTGCTGTGTCACGGTGTAAAACTCCATTTGATAACACACTCCCTAAGAAACCCCATTAAAAGGGGCTATTTAAATACCAGATGAATAAACTAACAGAGGTTACCTGACATTCTCTTTCTCACTCCACTCCCTTTATAGGCACTATATAAATAGACTCAAAAGGACAAGAGCTAGAATCAGCCACAAAATGTTAGTTAGCTTCATCTGCTATCAGCACTTTATTTAAAAGTGTAAGTATTAAATATACACATGCACACACCAGCCTCTAAATACAATTTAGTATCTGGCATTGAGGGGTCTACGGTAGCCACACGAGGTATTTCTGTCTCCCACTCCCCAACGCTACTGCCTAGAGAAACCCATTCGTTTGGAACTCTGCATTTGATGGTAAGCTTGGGGTTCTTCTTCAAAATGTAGTATCTTAAAAATCATTCTCTATCCTGCTGTCTTGTAAAGCAATGAGCTGCCACACCTGCTAAAATGGCCAACCAACAACTCAATCTTCCATTTCTACATCTCCATCCTCTCCAGCACACTTACTAGCTTCCATTTCCATTTCCACACTTTTCCCTACAGGATCTTTTCCAGCTTCTAGCTGTCCCACTTCTTGCATTTCCATTTCTTCTGTGCACTCACTTTCATCTTTACCAGAATGTGGGATCTTCCTTTCAGAATCGCTTTGACCTTCATGAATTTTTAATTCAGTTGACATATTTTTCTGTTCTAAATTGCTAATTGCTGTTTCTTCTTTTGTAGATTTATCAGCTTCTTTGGTAAACACTTCTGGCTTAGCTACATCATCTAGCTCTTCCTTTGACGTATTGCCAGTTTTACTTTCTTCAGCTACAGGACTATCCGCTTCAGTGTTCACTTGCTCTGGCTCAGCCATCTCATCAACCCCCTCTTCTGCTGTTTTCTTTATGACCTTCCCTTCCATAACTGGCATCTCTGCTTCTCTTGAATGCACTAACATTTCCTTTCCCGTTTGGCAGGTAGCTTCACCTTCTATTTTTTGTATTCCCACATCACCTTCCATTCTTCCATGTTTGGTTTGTACTTCAACATCTTGCACCGAGTCTTCAGCATTCGGTTTAATATTTTGCATGACAATCACTTCCTCACGTTCAAGTTGCTTTTCAACATTTTCATTGCACTTGTTTCCATCACCATTGCTCTTCTCTACAGTGCTACACCTCTCCTGACTTATGGGCGCATCAGGTTTTTCAGCCTCTACTTGATACTCCGAGGTCTCCTCTGTGTCTTTCTGACACACTTTCTTCTCCTGAGAAACTGAAGGCCTTTGCCTCATTAGACGTCTCTGCTTTGAGCTGTGGCCCTCATCTGATGGCAAGCAACTACTTTCTTCACCTTTCACCAACATGTCTTCATCTGATGTTTCCTCACTCATTGTTTCTTCTTCTTCCTTATTGAGTTCTTCACGAATATGCCTAAACCGGTGTTCTATTTCCTTGGGAGGACCCCAGACAAAGTCTACTGTTGGCCGATAATGTTTCTGGGCATACAGTATCAACTTTCTTCTCTCGGACTTACTTCGAATGGTATAAAGAAAGTAGTCCAAGACACTCTCTTTAACATTGGGCAACTGGTTTTGCACCAGTGTTTCTGTTAGGAAAAACTTCACCAATGGGGGCTGATAGTGTTCAAAGCCCACCTCTCCAAGGCACTTCAGTATTCGAGTGATGCGGAGATTATTGTGCGTGCGTCTGAAATGGAAAAGAAAATACGATCAGCAAAGTCAGCAATAAGCTTGCAGCGGCAGACACTCATACCAGTGACCCCAATGATTAGAACTGCACGAGTCCCACTGGTGCAAATGTAAACAAAAAGCAGAACATTGTGGGGGGGGGATGGGGGGATGGGGGGATGGTGGTGGTGGCTGGAGGCACACCGGAGAAGGCAGTACTGAGGGAGCATCATCCTATTGTAGGATGCAGCACCATGGGAGGGCCACGCTGTCAGAGGGAGCAAACACCAATGAAATGCCGCAATTTGAAGTGATGTGATGATTTATCTCAATGCTATTGCGGAGCTTACTACGAGTAAACCTTACACTCATTGTTGGAAAGGGATATACTTATACAGGTAGTTCTGAAATAACGCACGTTAATGTCAATTGCCTGTAACACAATTGCCGAACAGTGGATGCTGATTTGATCACACAAACTTACTGCTGCACATGTATAGCGATTTCCCTATAAATGTGATCTTCAATGGTGATTTTCTATAGTGTGAGGTCACACAAAAACACAACTATAATGTTATAAGAGAATCACCATTTTGGAAATTTGAATTTTAAAATAGAAGTAAAATATGTGGTGGTTTCAGGTCTGAGACTTTTTTCTTAGAGAGGTCAGAAAGTCATGTGGAACAGTGAGCTAAATCATTTCCAAGAAAGCATGTGACTTAAGTGCCTACTGGAGACTAACGCTATCAACTAACACCACTGCTGTCTAATTAAGTGTTGACAAAATTGAATTTTTGAGAGACAGAAACACTCCAGGGGCTACAAGTGATTTGAATCCAGAATCAGGTTCCAGTGTAGCACTGCAGTTTTATCTAAGAAGGGTTTTAGTTTATGAAGTCTCTAATATGTTAGAGTCTACGTTGATGTTTTCAAGTTGTCAGAACTGAACACACAGAGGTTTAGGACTTCAGAAGAAGTTCATCAAACCTGGGATAGTAGGAACTGCAGATGCTGGAGAATCTGAGATAACAAGATGTAGAGCTGGATGAACACAGCAGGCCAAGCAGCATCAGAGGAGCAGGAAGGCTGACGTTTCGGGCCTAGACCCTTCCTAACCCTAACCCTATTTCTGAAGAAGAGTCTAGGCCTGAAACGTCAGCTTTCCTGCTCCTCTGATGCTGCTTGGCCTGCTGTGTTCATCCAGCTCTACACCTTTTTATCATCAAACCTGGGAATCTAGTTAAAGGAAGGAGTGTAGAAGATATTTACACAAATGGCTCTAGGGATGAGAAGCTTCAGTTACTAGGATGGATTGAAGGCATCAAGACTGTTTTTCTTACAAGGAAAGGCTAAGTAGATTTGATTGAAGTTTACAAAATCATGAAGGATCCGTACAGAGTAGATGGGGAAAAACTGTGCCCACTCATAAAAGGACCGAGAATGTCAAGGCACGGATTTAACAAGGTTTACAAAAGTAGTATGTCTAATGCAAGGACTTCCTATACGCATACGCGCACGCACACACACGCGCACGCACACGCACACACAACAGAGCAAGTAGTTAGCCCAGAATGCACTGCCTGGACATGTGGTGGAAGCACATTCAATTGAGGCATTCAAGAGGGTATTGCATGATTTGTTAAACAGAAACCATGTGCAGAGTTAGAAAGGGCAGGAGAATAGCACTAAGTTATGGTGCTCATTTGGAGAGCTGGTTCAGGTACAATGGGTTGAATGGTCATCTTCCACATCATTACAATTCTGTGATTTTAATTCTGAAGTTAAACAGTTAAATGAGAACAACATTTCATTGGGATTGATTATCTGAATCGGGTATTGCTGGGAAATACACTAAGATCTTATACCTTTGTTATTATTTCATGTAATAAGCTTGGATTCTTTTGTTAAAAAAAATACTGGCAGCCACGTAAGAATATATTCAGCGACCAGCTACCGTGGTATCCAGCTGCAAAATATTAACATTATGGTCCATCAACCTAGGTTTCACTCTGTGATCGGACTTGTCCGGTATTACCATCAGCTGGATCATAATTATACCCAGTGCCCCCATTTTAAAAGATGAAAAGATGCTACATAAATACAAAACTGGTGACACTCACTGGTTGAGGTTGCTGAATCGCTCTTTCCAGTGACGGGCTCGTTTCACTGCTCCTGTTTTCCGATTTACTAATTTAATGCCATAAAAATCCAGCATTATCTCGTACGCTTTAATCAGCCTCCGAGTTGCATCTTTAGAAGTTTTGAATAGCTATTGACATTGAAATAATTAAAACACTACATTAAAATATAGTTGATAAATTAAACAAAACCTATTTAAATCATCTCAGGAAATAACAAGTAAGAGATACTGAACATTCTAATTCATTCCTGGACGAGTGCAGCTCCAATATTCATGATGATTGACGACATCCAGGACAAAGCAGCCCACTTGTTCGGGATCACATCTAACACCTTCAAACATTCACTCCCTTCACCACTGACACACAGTAGCAGCAGTGTGAACCACCCACAAGATGCACTGCAGTAACTCGCCAAAGCTCCTTTGACATCAACTTCCAAGTTACCTACAACGTCACAGAGCTGATGCATAGGCATGCCACCACCACCTGCAAATATCCCTCCAAGTCATTTACCATCCTTACTTGGAAATTTCATCGCCAACGTTACTGGGTCAAAATGCTGGAAACCCCTCCCTAACAGCCTTGGGGCTATTTCTACAGGTTTAGACTGTAGGGGTTCAAAAAGGTAGCTCACTACCACCTTCAAAAAGGTATTTGGGGATGGTGAATAAATAATTGATGACTTGGCCAATGACACCCATGTTCCATAAATTGAATTTAAGATAAAATAAGTACCTTGTTTTAACTCCTCACATAATTTTCATTGGCAACAGAAAGCCTTTACGCAATGAGCTATTTGGGGAATTGACCGACTGTGCAATGGTAAAACCAGGCCAGAGTGATCAACAGGATTCTTAACTCATTCCCCTACCTGGGCAGAATTAATACATTGTCCAGGATTGGGAATATTGGATCTGACCAGAATTCAATCTTCCAACAGTACAATGCAATGTCTAAGCTGTCAGCCATTTCTCACGGGTTGAATTATCACTTCGGAATCAGGAAAGCAAAGCAGAAGACCAGGTTAGTAGGAACTGCAGATGCTGGAGAATCTGAGATAACAAGGTGTAGAGCTGGATGAACACAGCAGGCCGAGCAGTATCAGAGGAGCAGGAAAGCTGATGTTTCGGGTCTGGACCCTTCTTCAGAAATCTGAAGAAATCCAGAAATCCAGACCTGAAACGTCAGCTTTCCTGCTCGGCCCGCTGTGTTCATTCGGCTCTACACCTTGTTCTATCAGTAGACCAGGTTGTTGACTTGCACACCGAGCTGGCTTGTTCTCATTCGGACGTTTTGTCACCATGCTAGGGGACATCATCAGCAAGGCCTCTACTGAAGTGAAGTTGTTCTACTCCGCTTAGAATTTATACTGTCCGGTCTGTTATGGTGAGTAGTGTCATTTCTGGTTTTGTTCTGTATTTGAAAGGTCACTTCATCTGATGAAGGAGCAGCACGCTTAAAGATTGTGATTTCAAATAAGCCTGTTGGACTATAACCTGGTGCTGTGTGATTTCGGACTCTGAACAATTGAGCCTTTATCCTGAGATTGATTGTCGATTGATTTATTGCTGTCACCTCATACCACAACAAGTGCATCAGGGTAGCAGAACAGAGAGTAGGTTGCAGTGTTACAGCCGCAGAGAAAGTGTAGAGCGAGAGATCAGAATTAACATTTGAGAGGTCCATTCAAAAGTCTGATAACAGCAGGGAACGTGCCATTCTTGAATCAGTTTATACATGTATTCAAACTTCTTTATCTCCTGCCCAACAGAAGAGGGTGGAAGAGAGTATAACCGGGGAAGGAGGGTCTTTGATTATGTCAGCTGTTTTCCCGAGGCAGTGGGAAGTATAAATGGAGTCATTGGATGGAAGGCTGGTTTGGTTTGTGTGATGGAGAATTGTGAATACATTCCAGTCCATCATTTCTTGCAGTACAGCAGTTGCCATACCAGGCTGTGATGCATCCGTATAGAATGCTTTCTATGGTGCATCTATAAAAATTGGTAAGGGTCATTGTGGACATGCTGCATTTCCTTAGCCTCCTGAGGCAGTAGAGGTGTTGCAGTGTTTTCTTGACTGTCAAGTCAATGTGGGTGGACAGGACAGATTGTTGGTGATCATAACTCCCAGGAACTTGATGCTCTTGACCATCTCCACCTTAGCACCACTGATGCAGACAGGGGCGTGCCCTCCACTCTGCTTCCTGACTGTGCTCTCGATGTATCTGCCAGGGAGAAGCAATCTCTCAGAGTTAGTCCTCTTCAGAATCTCGTGTGCTTCAATGAGATCACCTCTCAGAGTCCCTCAGGCAAGCACATACACCAAATATCTGAAGCTGTAGTTTCTCTTGTATCCAGCAGGATTACTACTTTAACATTATCAGTAGGGTAAAACTAACCTGTCTCATGATGGTCTAAAAGCCAGCTCACGTTCCCTTATTGTTATATTTAGGCGTGATTCTGACATAGAGGCAGTGAGTCATAATCCCACAGATGGTAATTTCACACCATTAGCTCCATAAACTCTCAGTCCCTGACCAGGAATTGAACCCAGGCCATGATGGTGAAAGTGCCGAATGTTAACCACTAGACCACCAGACCAGCAGGGTCTTCTCAACTCCAGGTAATATCAACCTAATTTACTCAAGCCTTTACCCTATGACAACCTTTTCATCCTGGAGACCAGCCTTGTGAACCCTTGCTGTATTGCCTCCACTGTAAGCACAAATGTTCTTAAGCCAAAAATGCATGCAGCTCTGTCTCACCAAAACCCCGTGCAGTTCTAACTTCTTTACACGTAGCCATTGTGGCAAGGGGATTACAGGACAAATAGTCAGAGGTTCAAGCCCGACTCTGGAGCTAGAGTTGGCACTCCCAGTGCATAACTGAAGAATTCATAGATTATTGGAGGAACTATCTTTGAAACAAAACATTAAATGAAAATCCCATTCGCCCTCTCAGACATGATTTTAAATAGGAGGGTCTCTTCTGTGTTCTGGTAAATATTTATTCTGCAACCAATAACACTTAAAAACAAAACAGATAATTTGGTCTTTATCACATTGCCGTTTTGGGGATCTGTCTTGTGCAAACTGCATTACCAAAGTGACTACACTTCAAAGAGTAGCTCAAGCACTTTGGGATGTTGTGAAGTCATGAAAGGTGCTTACGAAAATACTGACTTTCTTCTAATTAAAGTAGTTTTAAAAACATCCCTAAAATCTGAGCCAAGGAAACAAATTATTCCAAATTCTGAAATCAAAACATTTGTGTTGTAAGCTTGTACAGTTTGACTCTTTTTCTGAAAGTCAGGAATATTTGGTTCATTTGAATCCAATGGAAGACAATGCTGAGTAATTCCCTTCCTTTGATACATACCTCAATTTCTTTTCTTGTGAGCTCCTTGGCATACCAATTCATTCCAGGCTCTCTTAATGGGAACAGCCTGAAACCACAAGACGAACAAATGGTTAGAAATGAGAATCGCTCCAGATGGTCAGAAACGTTTTAAGCATTGCTTGTCATCCAGAGTGGAAACCACACAGTGATTGAAACATTGATGTTGAATGAGTTAGATCAAGTGGGATCCAGGAACACCTAGCCATTTGGATACAAAATTGGCTTGAAGGTAGGAGAGTGAGAGCGACAGACAGTGAGAGATGGTGGAGGGTTGTTTGTCAGAGTGGAGGCCTGTGACCAGCGGTGTGCTACAAAGATCAGTGCTGGGTCCAGAGATAGTAGGAACTGCAGTTGCTGGAGAATCTGAGATAACAAGGTGTAGAGCTGGATGAACACAGCAGGCCAAGCAGCATCAGAGGAGCAGGAAGGATGACGTTTCGGGCCTAGATCCTTCTTCAGAAAATCATTTCTGAAGAAGGGTCTAGGCCTGAAACGTCAGTTTTCCTGCTCCTCTGATGCTGCTTGGCCTGCTGTGTTCATCCAGCTCTACACCTTGTTATCTCAGTGCTGGGTCCACTGCTTTTTGTCATTTACATAAAAGATTCAGATGTGAATATACGAGGTAGTTAGTAAGTTTGACAATGACACCAAAATTGGTGGTGTAGTGGATTGTGAAGAAGGTTAGTTCAGAGTACAATAGGATCCTGTTCGGATGCGCCAGTGGGCTGAGGAGTGGCAAATGGAGTTTAGTTTAGATAAATGTGAGGTGCTGCATTTTGGAAAGGCAAATTAGGGCAGGACTTATACACTTAATGGTAGGGCACTGGGGAATGTTGCCAGAGACCTGGGGAGCAGGTTCATAGGTCCTTAAAAATGGAGTTGCAGGTAGACAGGGTAGCGAAGAAGGCATTCGGCATGCTTGCCTTTATTGGTTAGTGCATTGAGTACAGAAGGAGTTGGGAGGTCACGATGCACTTGTACAGGACATTGGTTAGGCCACTTTTGGAACATTGCATTTAATTCTAGTCTCCCTGTTATAGGAAGGATGTTGTGAAAGCTGAAAGGGTTCAGAAAACATTTACAAGGATGTTGCCAGGTTTGAAGGGTTTGCGCTATGGGGAGGGGCCGATAGAGAGGGGCAGCTGCTTTCCCTGGAGCATTGGAGGTTGAGGGGAGACCTTATAGACGATCATAAAATCACGAGGAGCATGGATATGGTGAATAGACAAGGTCATTTCCATGTGTATGGGAGTCCAAAACCAGAGGATATAGTTTAAGGTGAGAGGGGAAAGATTTAAAAGGGAACTGAGAGGCAACTTTTCCATGCAGAGGGTGGTGTGAGTATGGAATGAGCTGCCAGAGGAAGTGGTGGAGGCTGGTTCGATTACAACACTGAAAAAGGCATCTGGATGGGTATATGAATAGGAAGGGTTTAGAGGGACATGGGCCAAATGCTGGCAAATAGGACTAGATTAATTTAGGAGGTCTTGTCAGCATGGATGAGTTGTACCAAAGGGTCTGTTTCCATGCTGTACAGCTCCATGAGTTTGAAGTTATGTCCATGCCTCACAACAGCCCGGTAATGACAAAACGTCACTGAGACAATCTGGGCATCTGGCCTTGGCCAGAAACTGACCAGACCAACCATATGAATACTTTGGCTACGAAAGCGAGTCAGAGGCTAAGAATTCTGTAATAGTTAAGTCACCTCCTGGATCCACAAAAACAGTCTATCTGCAATGTACAAGTCAGGAATGTGATGGAACACTCCCCACTTGCTTGGGCCCAGCAAAACTTAAGAAGCTCGACACCATCCAGGACAAACTGCTCGATCGGCATTCCATTCAGTTCCATTAACATTTACTCCATCCACCACTAATGCACAGCAGCAGTGGTGCGTACCGTCTACGAGATCCACTGAAGTTAATCACCAAGACTCCTGATCAGCAAGCTCCAAACTCAGAACTTGTACCACCTCAAAAAGGACAAGGGCAGTAGGCAGAGATAAAAGGTACTGCAGATGCTGGAGAATCCGAGATAACAAGCATGGGGCTGGATGAACACAGCAGGTCAAGCAGCATCATAGGAGCAGGAAAACTTGATGTTTCGGGCCTAAACCCTTCATCAGAAATGGGGGAGGGGAAGAGGGTTCTGAAATAAATAAGGAGAGAGGGGGAGGCAGATAGAGGAGAGGATAGGTGGACAGGAGGCAGACAGCGGTAGGCATGTGGCAACACTACCATCTGTCAGCTCGTTTCCAAAGCACAACATCATCTTGAATAGATCTAGATCACCTTTCCTTCACATTGCTGTTGGGTTTAAAATGCTGGCATTCCCTCCCCACACAGGAGGTGCCCCGGGAGTTGGTTGGCTCAGGACAATTGGTATGCAACGGAGAGAGACGAGAACATCCAACAATAATTACAATTGGCTGAGACTGCCATGAAGACACTACCTTCTCAACCTCGCCCCTCGCCAGAGGTGTGGTGACCTTCAAGTTGAACTCACCACTTGCTTCTCCTTAATGAGAGAGCAGTGCTATGGTTCTCTGGGACCACGTCAACTTTATCCTACACCACATGGACCACAGCGATTCAAGAAGACAGTTCACCATCACTTTCTCCAGGTCAATTGTGAACAGACAATAATTTTGGGCCTGCCGGCTCACATCCCAGGAATGAAGAAAAATATACATCGAGAGACAAGACTGTGACAACAGGCGGCCTGCAAGTTCAATGATCCACTCCATCAGACTGGAGATGGAGATGGTGGCAAATGAGGGAATGTCAGTGAGATCATTATTCCAAGTCTGCCTTTAGATCATAGAATCTTCAGAACACAGGACAAAGCCTTCTGTGCCTGTCCTGGTTCTTTGAAAGAGCTGTTCAATTTAGCCTTGTGCCATTGCCTCTTTCCCCTACCAAAATCCTGCAAAATAGTTTTCTTCAAATACATGCTTTTTGAAAGCTTCTGTAGAATCTAACTCCACCACTTTTTCGGGAAACATCCTTCGGGTACAGGAATTTCTCCTAATTTCCCCAATTAGTGTTTTCCTTAAAAAGTCAATAGTGTCGATTCCATTACCTCTGGTCACAGAACCCATTTGCCTTAGGAAACAGTTTATCCCTCCTTGCTCCAGCAAATCCCCTCAACTTGGAACACAACATTTGGTCTCTGCTCACATAACCCCAATCACTTTTCTCCCCACATAACCAAAATCCTTTGAACATGATCTAAACCTCCTCTCTGCCCTCTCCAAGGTCCTATATTCATTCACAGGATGAGGGTGTTTATTGCCCATCCCTAATTGCCTAGAGGGCAGTTCAGAGTCAACCACATTGCTGTGGGTCTGGAGTCACATGTAGCCCAGACCAGGTAAGGATGGCAGTTTCCTTCCCTAAACTACATTAGTGAACCAGATGGGTTTTTCCTGACAATGGACAATGGATTCATGTTGTCATTAGATTCTTAATTCCAGATATTTTATTGAATTCAAATTCCACCATCTGCTGCAGCGGGATTTGAACCCAGAATGTTATCTGGGTCTCTGGGTTAAGAGTCCAGCGATAATACCACTGGGCCATCACCTCCCTTCCTTGATGTTCTTCCCAAAGTCAGGTGGCTAAGTGTCTGCATTCCTCTATGGGCAGCTCAGCCAGAGCTTTGCAATTTTTCACACAGTTTCCTTTTTTGGTCTTCAATACACCTGTCTACAAAAGGTATGTATCCTAAACTTGCCTATGCACCATGTTAACCCAACGCAACGCTGAAACAATGCAGGGCACGGAGGCCTCAGTGAGTGCTGAGGTAGGTCATCTACCTTCCCAATGTCACACTGCATAACACGTACCATGTAATTTTAAAAAAATCAGACAGAATATCTAGTCAAATGTACGAATATAAAGAAGGAAAAAAGTACCACTGGATGTATGAATGGCACCTCTCCAAACGTGGATAATCTCCCTTCCAATTGTGAATTATTTCCTCAATGGTCCATTCTAGAACAGGAGAAGAAATTAAAAGTTAATTTCCTATTGAAGGCCTGGTAGTAAAAGGGAAACTAAAGTAGCAACCACCTGGTTGAAAATGTTTAAATTCTAACGTGTTCACTGTAGAGCCAAACCGGTGTTGTTTCTTTCCCTGTGTGAGGGTGTCAGAAGATTAGCTCATGCAGTTTCTTCTCTACTTTATATCCCTGGATACAGATCAAAACGTAAACTCATGCTGATGTGTAGGATATTTCATCAGCTGCAAAAGTCCTAAATTACTAGTCTGACATCCCTCCTCCAAAGACGACATTCTTTAAAGTCCACAGAGGATAGCTCGTTCCACAACAAAGTGCTTTTGGTCATGGACAGTGAATAGGACTCTCACCTCAGAATGTGAACATTGAGAGTTCATGTTCTATTCCAGAAGTCATAATTTAACTAAAGATCCTTCCAAATCCATGATCCACTTCTATCGAGGAGGAGAAGGGCAGCAGATGTATGGGAACACCACACCCTGCAAGATTCCCCCAACCCACTCTCCATCCTGACTTGGAAATAGATCACCATTCCTTTACAACACCCTGGAATTCAATCCCTAAGGGCATTGTGAATCAAACTACAGCACATGGACTGCAGCAGTTCAAAAAGGCAGCTCACCACTACCTTCTCAAGGGCAATAATATGGGTAATAAATACAGGCCCAGCCAGCAACACCCACATCCCATGAATGAGTGAAAAAGAACACTCCCTGTATTGAGTGGTGAAGCCTGAGAACTAGAGCCCTTTCAGAAAAAAAAACAGGAAAATAGCCAGCATCTTAACAAGGACCCAGAACCTATCTTTACCCTTTTCATATAAATTACTGCACATTTCCACAACTGTCCGTCAGATATCAAAAACATTTTCTCTGAGCAATGTTTTATTTAACACTGGGAATGCTGGCCCCCTGTATCCCCCAAATGAAAAAAAAATACTGATGGACTGCTACACAGACAGGTGCTGTTATTCAGATGGAACATTAAAAGAATGTTCCATGTCCTCTCAGGTGACCATAAAAGATTCTACAATCACTGTTTGAATTATAGAAAGGACTTCTTCCGAAGGCTATGTGAAAACAAACTAACTATCAGCTGGCAACCACTTACCATCAGGCTGAGAAGGTTTCTGATTCATGTAGAACTTGTAGTTAATGTTATCATTATTCTTTGCTTTATCATCTAAATCCTGTTGGGAATAGAAGCCGGATCAAAGTGGGAAAACAGCTGGCAATTAACATCAAAACTGCCCACATAAACATTGAGAATCCCAACAGTGAATCCAGGGGAAGCCTTTTTTGCGCAGTGACTGGTGAGGATGTGAAATTCGCTATCACAGAATGTTTGAGACAAATCGTAAATACATGAAAGGCAAAGTTAGATACATAAGAAGGGGAAAGAAAATAGCAGGGCACGCTGACCAAAACCAAAAAAAAAAATGGTGAAGACGCTCAGCAGGTTTGGGACAATTTGTGGGGAGAAAGAGAATTAGCAGGTTGGTTTCTCCAGGGGGTAAGTTTGAGACAAGAAATTCCCCAAACCCACAGACTCATCTCCTTTAAAAAGGCCCAAATCAACTACACAAAACCAGAAACTGCTGGCAAAAGTCAGCAGGTCGGGCAGCATCTATGGGGAGAGAAACACTCTTCATCAGAACTGCTCATATCAACAATGTTGGGAACCAATGAGCCTTCAAAATGATCCTCAAACTAATAGAATAAAATATAATTTGTCAAGATCCTTTGGAGAATCAATTCAATTTAGAACCTTAAAAGTTACAATTAACCACTGCCATTTGCAGTAACAATACTAAAAGCTTGTTTGCACTTCTAACCGTTTGTGTAAATAAACAACTAAGCAGTGAAGGAATGGTTATTACAAGGTAACGTTTTGAGCTCGTCAAGACATTTATAATGAAGCCATGTGGCAACTGTATCAACAAAAGCAGGCTGAATAGATGGCCTCTTTATGAACACGAGGCTTAACTCCAAGAATGACTAACACACTACAGATCTCAGCAAGCAATGTTTACACAGTGGCAGAGAGGAGAGCAAATTTCCTTTGGTTGGCATCTATATTACCATGTAATAACCTGAAAACCATTTTCATGGCCTGTGTATTTATTTAGACAATTTAGAAGTCTAAAGCAATTAAAAGCTTTGGATATTGATACTGTGATCAACTGACATGAAGGAGAAGCTTGCCAGTCTATCTCAATGGGAATATCAAACACCTGTTTTCTTTTGGGTCATGACTTGAAACTGGGCCTCACCGTGGTTCATGACACCTCTCAGTGGCCCAGACCCCATCTACTTACAGAACGGGCCTGACTTCAATAATAGTATAGAGTGGCTTGAACCATTACCTCTGCATTAGAGCCAGCAAGGGCAGAAGTAATGGGAGCAGGATTGTAACCCTCGCCCTGTGTGAACGGCCTGTGAAAAAAATGGTGATGAGAGCAGGAAGCCCAGTACCAGACACAACCTGTCTTTCAAATGCCCCCAAGACTCTCAAATCAGCAGGAATCCGAGTCAGCGTTTCACTGTCTACAGAGGATGCCCAACCTGCTGAGTATTTCTGACACTTTCTGCTTTTACCTCAGGTCTTCAGCGTCTACGGTATTTTGATTTTAGTGAAAGACAGATTGTGGGGTGGGAGGAGCACCACCTGGAGCCAGTTGGGTTGAGTGAATTTACAACACAGACGTACGCCAAAGTAAAATGAAATAAGGCTAAGTCTTGTCCTGTTGCAACTGAAGGTTGGAAACCTTCTCAGTGCTGCAAATGAACAGCAGTCTAGCTAGCCAGTTCAAATGTGTTTAAAGGCAGACATGACTGATGATACACAACGCTCTCTCAAACTTACAGGGTAACAATGCCGATAGCGCTGGAGGTCCTTTGCTGCTCTCCAATTTCGCCAGCGATGTGCCGAGTCCTGAAACAAACAA
Organism: Ginglymostoma cirratum; assembly: GCA_024137785.1. Classification (NCBI taxonomy): domain Eukaryota; kingdom Metazoa; phylum Chordata; class Chondrichthyes; order Orectolobiformes; family Ginglymostomatidae; genus Ginglymostoma; species Ginglymostoma cirratum. Next base: position 2,750,762 of record JAHRHZ010000138.1, read on the forward strand.
ACACTCAATACTGGCAATTTCCACAACACATTTGCTGTTCAAATAAAAGATTCAATCATAAGACTTCAGCAGTGGACCACCAGGCCAGGGCCAGGACCTGGACCGAACATGCAGTGAACTACCAGGCCAGGATCAGGAGCTGGACTTTAGGATTAAACATGGGCCGTGCAACAGACAACCTGGAGTCTGACACTAGGCAGTAAGGCAAAGGAGAAAAAGTTTCCGCATCCAACTTTTCTTTCCTTTTAGTTTTTTTTTCAATTTTTCAAAATAAACTTCATGGTGGGGCTGTATGGAGAAACAGAACAACAGCACAGGCTTTGCTGTAATCCCAAGCATGTACTGCAGATAGATGTGAACATGTAATGTCTATATTATCTAATTATATCACGTATACTAACTTGGAATGGTCACTATTCAAACGCAGTTGGATAGAGATCTGGGCAAGTAAATGTGTAACTTTCTGACTGGAAATCATCATCTGTAGCAACAGGTGATCAGAAGCTTCTCTATGAAACTGGCTTAAAACCTTTGTTTTTGTTACAAAGACTGAGCTATACACCATTATCTTGACCTGTACAGCTCCCATGCATTAACAAATAAACATCTGAGCGAAGGAACCAGAATCTCATCTGGTCAAAGAAAAGATATAGGGTTAAACTCTCACTTTCACAACTAATTTCCATGGTGACAGATTAACTCCATGAGTCACGAATGAAGCCTAACACCTCTAGCGACTAAAAGGAAAAAAGACAGCAGACAAACAGGGACAGCTCCCAGAAGGTTTCCCTTCCATACACCAGCCTGACGAGCCATGATGTGGAGATGCCAGTGTTGGACTGGGGTGGACAAAGTCAGAAGTCACATGACACCAGGTTATGGTCCAACAGGTTTATCTGAAATCCTTCACCTGACAAAGAAGCAGCGCTCCAAAAGCTTGTGATTTCAAATAAACTCTGTTGGACTATAACCTGGTGTCGTGTGACTTCTGACTTCATCTCGAATAGGAACAATAACTGCTGTTCCTTCAGTGCCACTGGGTCAAAACTCTGGAACTCCCTCTCCTACAGCATTGGGTGTACCTATATCAAGGACTGCAGTGTGTCAAGGTGACAGCTCACCAACACACTCCCGCGGTAAGTGCGGACAAACAGTAAAACGCTGGCACTGCCCGCAGCACCCACATCCTATGAATGAATGTAAAAAAAGCCATGCACAACATGCAGTATGGTACCTACATATTTCAGATAGTTTCGCTTCTCAGATCTTGGGCCAGCTTCTTGTCGGTTCTTCTGTAAAGTAACACAAACACACTTTAGACTAGTGTTTTCTGACAGAAACTGCCAACGAGCTTGATGACAGTGGCACTGATGTAGGCACAAGTGGGTAAATGGGCTTCACATATACTTTAATTTAACAAGCATCGACCAACACTCAGTGTAACTTACTGCTGCATTGTCCTTTTAGATGTTGTGTTAAACCAAATCAGCATCTCCTCTCTCAGGCAAGTAAAACATCCATGACTTTATCACCAAGAACAGCAGGGCTCTGACTAATATAACCTCAGCTATTTGGACAGTTTGGAAAAGCTGGGGTTGTAGAAGAGAAGGCATAAGAGACTTGACAGAAGTGCTGAAAAATCAAGAAACAGCTGGATAGAGTACAGCGAGAGAATCAGAGATCATCAATTTAAAGATATTGGCAAAAAGATGGCAAAACAAACTTTTTTTTAAAAAAATCACAGCGAGTGATTTGAATTTGGAATGCACTGCCCGAGACTTCAGTGGAAGCCTTCAAAATGATTTGGATAAACATCTGAGCAGACAAAATTTGTAGCGTTACTGGGAAAGTGCAGAGGAGTGAGGTTCTTCAGGAGTCTCTTGTAGAGAGCTGGCATGAATGTAGGGTTCCTGCTGTGCATGATACCAAGGTTCAACATTTATCCCACAATTAATATCACAAAGATTGTCAGGCTATAATCATATTTGTGGAATCTGGGATGTCATGCTTCCTACAATAGTGATAGACTTCAAAACTCCCACCTTGACAGAACTGTGGATGTGTCTATACCCCAAAAGACCACAGTGGTTGGAGAAAGCAGGTCACCATCACCTTCTCAAAGGCATTTTGGGGTGCGGAACAGATGCTGACCCAGCTAGCAATGCCCACATCCCGTGAACAAATAAAACAGTTCTGCACTGTATGTACAGTGCTTTCAGCATCTTCAGATCATGAAAATGTGCGATAAGAAATTTCTTTTGTATGCGTTGTTGATTCCCTTAGCACCCAAAAATCTATCGCACACAGTCTTGAATACCCATTAAAAAAAAAAACTGACCATTCAAAAACCCTTTGAGGTGGAGGATATTAGATTCATCGTCCCGAGTGAAAAGATTTGTTCTCGTTACAACCTTAAAACTGTTGAGGCTCTATCTCGAGAATGTCAGAATCCAGAATCATTCTGACGTTGTCCAGCCAGAGGGGAAACAGCCTCTTACCATCTACCCTGTCAAACCCTCAAACAATTGTCAATGCTTCAAATGAAATCACCTCTCATTCCTCTATAGGAACAGGGGTAGGCCATTCAACCATGAGCCTGTTTCATCATTCAATGAGATCATGGCTGATCTGTGGTCTAACACCATATAGCTGCCTTTGGCCCATATCCCTTCATAGCTTGGCTTGACAAAAATTCCTCTCCCTCAAATTTAAAACTAACTGATCCAGCATTCCCTGCCATTTGTGGAAGAGAGTTCCAAACCTCTTCCGCCCTTTGTGTGTCAAAGTGCTTCCTAACATCTCTCCTGAATGGGCTGGCCCTAATGCTCAGACTATACCCCTAGTTCTAGAATTCACAACTAGTGGAAATTGTTGAACTTTATCTACCCTGTCAACATACTGAACACTGCCATCAAATCATCCCTAAACTGTCTACATTCTAGAGAAAACAGGCCTAATTTGTATAAGTTCTCCCCATAACCTGTAAACCTACATTGTACTCCCTCCAAGGCCAATATATGCTTTATAAGGTGTGGTGTCCAGATCTGCTCACAGTACTTCATGTGGAAACTCACCAGGGTTTTGTGTAACTGTAACAATACATCAACATCCTTATAGTCCACTCCTCTAGATTAAAAAAAGCCACCATTTCATTCGCTTTCTTCATTAAACTTCAGAGAAGTCTGCCCAATCCCTATTCCCAAGGGGATCCCTTCATCCCCAAATCAATCCAGTGAATCTTTGTTCCACCAAAATGCATAATTTCACATTTCCCGACCTCACACTCTATTTGCCACCTTCTTGCTCACTCAGTCAATCTGCTTCTATCCCTCTACATATTCCTCACAGTTAACTTTACAACTCAGCTTGGTATCGTTGGCGTCTGAAGAAGGGTCACAGGACCTGAAAATGTTAACTCTGATTTCTTTCCACAGAATCTGTCAGATCTGCTGAGTTTTTCCAGCAATTTATGCTTTTGTTTCAGACTTCCAGCGTCAGCAGTTCTTTGACAAAACAAAGAAAACCATTGATAAATCTCTATTATCGTTAATTCATGGGATGTATGTAGTGCTGGCTAGGCCCAACTCCCCAGAGGGCAGTTAAAAGTCAACCACATTTTTGTCTGGAGTCACATGTTGTTCCCTAAATAACATGGCCAAACCAGATGGGTTTTTAACTACATCATAGGAGCAGGAAGGCTGATGTTTCGGGCCTAGACCCTTCATCAGACCCTTTCTGCAGAAGGGTCTAGGCCCAAAACATCAGCCTTCCTGCTCCTCTAATGCTGCTTGGCCTGCTGTGTTCATCCAGCTCTACACCTTGTTATCTCCGATTCTCCAGCATCTGCAGTTCCTATTATCTCTGGGGTTTTACTACAATTGACAGTGGTTAAATTGGTTAACACCACACTAAATTTTTATTCCAGATTTCTTTAGTGAATTCATCTACCAGTGGAACATGAACCCAAGTCCTCAGAACAGCAACCCAGGGTTCGAGATCCTCATGCAGTGACTTTACCCAATACACCACCACCTTCCCTGTACTTTAACCCCATTATTGAAACCATTAATATAGATTAGAAACTGAAGCTGAATATAAGCTTCTTATCAATCTTCCCTCTCTCTTTTGGGCTTAGACTGAATGTGCTGAACTGTGGTATGTAAATCTAGCCATCCCTCATGTCAGAGCCTAGACTGCAATTCCCATTAGCTCTCAGGCTTGAATGAGTGGATAGTATTAGTCAGAAGACTGGGTTCAACTCCCACTCCACAGATTAGAGAACAGAACTCAAGCTGACACTACAATGAATACTGAAGGAACACGACACAGTAGGAGACACCATCATTTCCCTCGATGTTGGTTATGCTCTGCATCAGAACAAATTACAATATCTAGAGGATGGCACCCAAAGGCAGAGAATGAATGCTGAATATTGCATAGAATGGTTGTGAATACAATTTTAATTCTGACAGACATGGAACTCAATGTCAGAATAAATATCAGAAAGTAGAATTCCTTACAGACACTTACACAGAACACTAAATATTGGCCACACTACACTTGCAACATTCAAAGTTGTGCCTTTTTAAAAGTTCTAGAAAAGAATTTAAAAACGATCTGCTCGAATTGGTGGTGCAAAAGACCCAATGGCACAATTTTGAAGAAGAGGTTAGTTATCTCTGGTAGATATTAATCCTTCAAACCATTTTTAAAATAAAAATTTACCTTCTAAGGATCACATGCCTGTGTGTGGCAGCTTGTTCTGTGCAAATTTCCCAAATTGTAATAGTGACAATGCTTCAAGAAGCATTTGATTGGTTGTGAAATACTTCGCGATGTTTCAAGGTCAAGAAAGGTGCAATAGACCAGGTGATAGAGAAAGGTGCAACTAGAGTCTGAGCAAGGTAAAGGTAAAGTCCTAGAAGAACGTGGGGCTGCTCTCTCAGAGAGAGGGATGACTGGTAGTGGTTTAACCTGAGGGTCACCACACCTCAGGGGAAGGGTTGAGGTGGAGAATCCTTCATGGAAGCCTCAGTCAGTGTGGGAATCATACCCATGTTGCTGGTGTCACTCTGCATTGCAAACCAGCCGTCCAGCCAAATGAACTAATCAACCCCCAGCATCCGAGTATTGTTCACTTAAACAGCTCGGCTGTAATTCAGGAATTATACAATCAAGAGAGTTAGGAGGAGTAGGCCACTCAGTCCCTCCACTCATTAAGATATTGACTGTTCTGATTACTCCATTTACCTTGATAAGCTACAGCAAGGGTGTAAAAGCTTATCAGAAAACTATCCACCTCTGCTCGAAAATACTCAAGAACTCCACTTCCTCCACCTTTTGAGGAAGAGAGCTGTAAGTACAGATGGCCCTTTGAGTAACAAAACTTTCTCATCCATCTTAAATGGGGGACTACTCATTCCGCAACAGTAACCTTTAGTTTACCTGTCCTTGAAGAAAAGGGAAAGAGAATGAGAAAAACTCACCTGGATCCAGTTTGAAAAAATGGAGAAGATTAGCGCCCACAACCACCGAAGAAAATAAATCTGAGGGATAGTAAATGCACAGACAGTAAGAGGAAGAGTATGAATGATCAAATATGTTTGCCCTTGTTCACGGACCAGTGCCGCAAAGTGCAAGCTGGAAATATGCAAGCCCTGACATTTGCAGTTAGTTCAGAACTGTCTCCAGGAAGTTCCCTTACATCATTTCCTACTCGAGACAAGATTGAACAAATATAGTTTTGAGCAAGAGATTTAAGTATTCTTTTTTAAAGTGTTGCTTGCTAAAGTACTTCAAGAAGACATTTACAGTAAACCAAACATAACAGGAGTTAATGATGCCCAGGAAACAAATGGAAAACCAGGATAAATTTCCTTAAATCTTCTCCTGCTTTGCTGTTGAAACTTCAGAAAAAATTCTGTTTACACAGGCCAATCTCAAAGAAATCTTCCCTCGATGTTTTGATGCAGGGCATAAATCGACAAATGACAATACCTGGAGGATGGCACCCAAAAGGCAGAGAATGAATGCTAAAGTGTGACGTGTCTGGATATTGCATAGAACTAAAATGGTTTTGAATACAATTTTAACTGTGACAGACATAGGATTCGCAAATGTAGAATTCCTTACAGACACTTACACAGAACACTAAATACTGACCACGCTATACTTGCAACATTCAAAGCTGTGTTTCTTGAAAAGTTCCAGAAATTTCTGGTGCACTTTGTTTGACTCCATGAGACATCTGTGCTAGAAGTTCAGTACGTATGCATTACTCATGACAGGGGCAATGTTAGACCAATGAGTTCTTAAGTGGCTGAATGGTTTTGCCAGTTCATTATTTAAGCCCAAAAGGTTGAATGGCCTCCCTCTGTTCTTACTTAGCAGTCTCAAGGAGCTGACTGCTTTACTCCTAGAATCATGCTTGACAACTTGGAGGGGCTGAACAACTGTTTTCTGTCCCTGTGGTCCAAAGGTTAGATGGCGTTATGAAAATAAATAAGCCAGAGATTACATTTGCAAAAAAAAAATGACTTGTGCTTGACATTATCTACCAAGACTGAAAGTGAAACCAAAAACATATCACATCCCGATCAGAGCACTCCTCTATCCTGACGATGCAGCACTAATCACCACGTGAATGCTCAGGTACAAAGACAGTCTGCGCCACATTGGTAGCTTGCTCCCCTTCACCGTAAACATCGTGGGGGTGGGGAAACATGAGTAAGTCATGGACAAGGTTACATGCCCATCCTGGATCACATGAAATAACAGCCTGCTGCAAATGGATTGGCAGAATTTGTTAACCTGGGGACGAAGCTGCTGGGTTAATGTGCACTCTCAGCAACTTGCTGAGACACATGGGCATCATTCAGTTATCAAGACAAGCAGCTCAAGCCACTTCTACTTTCACTGTCTGTGCTGCATTCTGGCTATATTCCAGCAGGACACAATGATGATTACAGCAGCCCACTTGTGACACGGATCCCATGTTTTGTTTGTGCTCAAACAGAGGGCAGCTTTGTTGGCTCAGGAACATCATCAGGACAGAAGGTGGTCACAAACCCAGGGCCTTCTGCACAGTGAGGTCGCTGTACCAGGCAATCAGAGCTCCACTTCAAGGATGTTTGTGAGTGTGACAACACGGCCATGGACACCAGCTCTCACGGCCGGGAGTCACTCGCTGGCAACAGGAAAATAGTGACACCTCCTGAGGACTGGCATTCACCACCATAACGACCAACAGCTGCAGTGACTTGGAAACAGATGCCAACATTAAGGACAACAACCTGCAATGTCACTCAGTAGCTTCAGGCGTCTCACTTGTGACTGTCCCTCAAGGATTCACCTCTTCAGGTGTCAGGAAGAAATGCCCCAAGTCTGAAATGGATTGTGTGCTGTGCCCATCACCTTTTGTAGATGGAAGGATTCCAAGAAAATTCAGAGACCTGAATATGAGCTTATTTCCTACTGTGGCAGATTAAGAATTTTAATTCAGCTTAAGAAAGAAATCTGGAATAACAGTTGGCATTACTGTAAAAATAAAGTAACCACAGAGCCGTTAGAGCGGTCAGACTCTCAAACTGTCCTTTAGGGAAGGAAACCCTTTTTCATTACGTACCTTCTGCGTTTACGTAACTCCTGTCCTACAGCAACATGGTCAACTCCTAATTGCCTCAGCAATGCTAGCCAGTTGTATCAAACAGCTAAAAAGAATCATGAAGCTGGTCCGTCACCTTCACACAAAAGCTGGAGATGTTCAATAAATGCCAAACTTGTCAGCAATGCCTACATCCCAAAATATTCTAATTCCTTTTTCTTTAAAAGGCATTGCAACATGTATGCAGCCAGATGTCCCCCTCCTGTGGAAAGGGAGTTTCAGCCTATCTAGGCTGTGCTAGCTCTCTGCAAGAGCAATTTGGCACGTCACACTCCATCTTTCTTTCCCATTGCTGTGTAACCTTTTCTTCAGCTCCCTATCCAATTCCCTTTGGAAAGGTAAATTGAATACTTCTCCACTACATTCTTAGACAGCATCTCTCAAGTCTAACCACTCGCTGTAGAACGAAATTACCCCTCATGAATTCCTTGGCTCGCCTGCCATTCACCTCAATTGGTGTTGTCTGAAACCAACAGGAAAAAATGAGTAAGTGAATCAAGGGGCTGAATGGCCTCCTCCTGTTCTTGTGTTACAAGCTTAAGAGTGAGGGGCTGAATGGCCACCTCTTTCTCACACCTCATCAGGAACAGAATCAATTGTTATATCGTCTGACAGCATCTGTGAAGGAGAAAACAGAGTTAACGTTTCGGGTCCAGTGACCCTGGTTCTGAGGAAGGGTCACCGGACCCAAAACATTAACTGTTTTCTCTTTCACAGATGCTGCCAGACCTGCTGAGCTTTTCCAGCAACTTTGTTTTTGTTCCTGATTTACAGCATCCGCAGTTCTTTCGGTTTTTATTCAGTTATTATATAGTGACTTAAGTCTTTTATAAAGGAAGGGAAATGAGGGAAAAAAACAAAAACGTCATATCCACAATGTCTCTCAATTTTTATGGATGCACTGTAGAAAGCATCTTATAAAGATCTATCACAGCTTGGTATTGCAACTGCTCTTCCCAGGATCGCAAGAAATTACACAGTGAGTTGTGAACACAGCCCAGTTCATCATGAAAACCAGCCTTACTTCTATTGGCTTTGTCTACACTTCCCGCTGCCTCAGGAAAGTGGCCAACGTTATCAAAGACCCCTCCACCCCAGTTATACTCTCTTCCATCGGGCAGAAGTTACAAAAGTTTGAAAACACGTACCAGCAGACTTAAGGCCAGTTTTTCCGCCGCTGTTATCAAATTTATGAACGGTCCTCTCCCATTAGAGTTGATCTTTCTCTGCACCTTTTCCAAGATCCTCAAAATGAGTGGCAAAAAAAATTCACTCAATCAACAGTGTCCCTTCCCAAGCCAACTCACTCAGCGAGGAAGCTCTAATCACTCAAACCAGCACTGCCAGATAAGGCATGTTGTTCATTCACCTTATACCAGATGCTCAAACCAAGCTGAGTTCTGTAGAACAGTCACTGGAACCAAAACATTAACCTAGTTCCTTTCTACACAGACCTGCTGAGTTTCTCTACCAACTTCTGTTTTTTTGAACCTCACTTGGGGCTTGAAACTCGCAGGAGGGCAGCAGAAACACTTTACAAGCGAGTGGCAATGTCAGTGAACTAGAAATAACTGATAATCCAGAACCTTAATTTATGGCCGATGGTAAAATTTCAACTCAATTAAAAAAAACAAAAATCTGGGATGAACAGCCAGTTGAACAGCGAGCGCTGCCAACTGACCTTAAAATGCGAAAAAAAACTGAAAGAACTGTGGATGTTGGAAATCAGAAATTGCTGGAAAATCTCAGCAGGTGTGGCAGCATCTGTGGAGAGAGAAAACACAGCTAACGTTTCGAGTCCAGTGGACCCCTCTTCTGGACTTCTGCGAAAAACCTATCTGGTTCACTGATGTCTATTAGGGAAGAAAATCTACCATCCTTAGCCTGCCTGGCCTACATGCAACTCCAGACCCACAGCAACGTGGGTGACTCTGAATGGATTGCTTACTGGACTGAACAGGTAGCCCAGAACCCGTCAAACAGAGGCTGGAGCAAACCATCCTTGAGCCTTCGGCGCATTTGGGTGGACAAGGGACAATGTGCGTGTGACTCATGCCCACTGCAAGTATTCCTGGAAATGTTTTATTTGATACAGGGGATTTCAGGAGCCATATATGTGCAGTGCAGCAGGATGGGAACTCCCAATCCTGAGTCCCTGACTGAAAGCAGGAACATCCAGTACTGTGCAAACATGGTGGTACCTATTTCCTTGAAACATGCTCAACTGCAGCTCGACACACAAAACCTTGTAGACGCTCAGCTGCGAAACTTCAGAATTCGGATACATCTACAGGGTCCAATGCGAATTTTACCCCTTGTGTAGTGGCTGGGAGAGCCAGAAACTGCAAGGCTGAGAAATACTGGCGACTGTCATCCAGCCACAAGCGGCCGGGCTCCTAATGCAAACACTTCCGACAGAATTCCCCCCCTGTCTCTGCCAACAACAGCAGTACACCCCCCCCCCAAAAAAAGCCTTAGCCCTGCTCTTACCGGGGGCACTGTTGGTTTTTGTTGAGGTCTCGGAGAGCTCGCTGCTGACTCGGGCTCGGGTTCCCCTTCGCTCTCTGCCCAAGTGGAATCATAGTCTTCATCTCCCCACATTGTCCACGGGAGAAGCCGAGGCTCCGGGCACTAGCCTTAGACCCCCCGTAGGCTCCTTAGCGGATTGCTACAGACCTGGGAAATCACACAGCAAAGTGCAAATGATCAGAAAGTTCAGAGTCATGGACCGGAGGGGGGAAACAGAAAGGGAACGAGGCAGAGGGAGGAGTCTCTCCCTAACACAGGAAACGAAATCAGAGCAAATTTCTTTCTCTTTCGATTTCCTTTCGAGCCCGGCTCCGGTTGGGAGGGGAAGAGAGGGCTCATTCCTTACAATTGTACATTGTCGAAACTTCAAGAGCAGCTGACCCCTATGACTCGTCCTTGCAGCTCGTGTGAAAGCTGCATTTAGGCAGCGCCGGTCACTTCTCGCGAAAAACCAAACGTCCCTCACGCCGTCCGCGAATTGGGTGGTTTTGGACGGCACTGGAGGGAAATGTGGCTTTACCGTGATCAGATTCCACAAACTAAACTGCACCTGGGTGAAAGGGCTTTCATTAAAGAGCTTGAGGCAATGTCAGGTTTACCCCAGCTCTAGTTTCAAAAATTAATAAGGACAATGAAGCCATTCTGCCGCTGGACTTTGCTCTGCCACTTAATAAGATCATGATTGGAACCTCATATTCCACATTCCCACCTCCTCCTCACAGCCTTTTACACTCCCCCCGCCCAGTTTATCAAGTTCACCTCCACTTTAGACACGTTCAGACACTGCTCCCATTACCCTTTCGGGAAGAGTTCCAAAAGATTCTCAACAGTCAGTGAAAACGTTTCACTTTTTGAAACAAAGAACCTCTTATTTTTAAACAGTGACTCATTCTCAATTTTCCCAGAAGAGGAAATATCTGCCCTGTCAAAATCACTCAGGATCTTGTGCACTTCAATCAATTCATTCTTGGGATCTGGGTGTTGTTGGTAAGACCAGCATTAATCACCTCAACATTTTTAGACCAGCATTTATTGCCCAGGGGGTAGTTAAGAATCGACCACATTGCTGTGGGTATGTAGTCACAAGTAGGCCAGACCCAGATAAGGACGGTAACTTCCCTTCCCACCCCTCAAGCATAACCCTCCTTTAGATTATAACCCAAAAAAAGTGTCCTTTACACCCTGACATTAGTGAAACAGATAGTTTTTTTCCTAATAATCAACATCACACAGCCCTGAAGAAGGGTTATACCCGAAACATTGACTGCTCCTTTCCTCCAGATGCTGCCTGGCTTGCGGTGTTCTTCCAGCCTCCTGTTTGTCTACCAACATCATTAGGCTCTTAATTTCAGATTTGTATTGAGTTCAAATTCCAGCATCCACCATGATCGGATCTGAACCCAGAACATTACCTTACTTTCTCAATTAATAGTCTAGGCCTAATACCACTAGATGGAATGCGTTGCCTTAAAGGTGGGGGGGGGAGCAGATTTCCGAATGACTTTCAAAGAGGAATTAGATAAATACAAGTAAAAATTTGCAGGACTCTAGGGGAAAAGCAGGGAAATGAGACTAATTGCAAAGGCACAATGCGCTAAATGAATTCCACTTGTGCAATACCACACATTTAATTTCTCTCACTTCAAATAATGCTGATCTTGATAATGTTGATCTTGTCTAGTGTACATCCTGTGTGATGTAATCTGTATGCCTTGCTCTGTCCAAGCCTTTTTTCATCCTGTGATCTGTATGTCCTTGCTTACTATGACCTGCCGATATTGCTCGCAAACACAACTTTTCACTGTACTTAGGTACACATGACAATAAATAAATCAAATCAAGTCAGCGGTCTTTGAGCCTTTCCAAATCAAACTGCGATTTTAGGGGGAAAGTTAATGGTACAGTAGTGCGAATCGCCAAGAATGACATGCTCATGGCCCACTGGTTCATCAATGAATTATTTATTACACACACCTTTGTAATTAATTTGTAACAGGCTCTTTCTTTTGAATTAACTGGAGATGACGAAACACACAAGTTTTTGCAAGGACTGGAGGGGTAGAAAGCTAGAGGATGTTTCCTCTTGTGGGGGAAACATGGAATTAACTCCCCCAGAAATACGTGGAGTCTGGATCTGTAACTTTATTCAAGGCTGAGTTAAATAGATATTTAATATAGATAAGGGGGTCAAGGGTTATAGAGTCATAGAGTAATACAGCATGGAAACAGGCCTTCGGCCCAAGCTGGTCCATGGTGCCCACTCAGCTAATTCTAATTGCCCGCCTTTGGTCCATATCCCTCTAAACCCTTTTCATCCATGTACATTTCCAAATGTTTTTTTAAACATTGCTACTGTACCTGCCTCAACCACTTTCTTTGGCAGCGCATTCCATATACACAGCATTCTCTGCATGTAGAAGTTGCCCCTCAGGTCCTTCTTACATCTTTTCCCTCTCACCTTAAACCCATGCCCTCTAGTTTTCAATTCCCAATCCCTGGGAAAAAGACTATATGCATATATCCTATATATGACCCTTATGATTTCATACATCTCAATAAGGTCACCGCTCATTCTCCTACGTTCCAAGGAATAAAGTCCTATCCTGGCCAATCTCTCTTTATAACTGAGGCCTACTGGTCCTGGCAACATCTTTGTAAATCTTATTTGTACACATTCCAGTGTAATTATGTCTTTCCTACAACAGGATGACCAAAACTGTACACAATACTCGAAGCGTGGCCTCACCAACGACTTATACAACTGTAACATTACTAAACTCCTGTACTAAATGCCTCAACTAATGAAGGCCAGCATGGTAAATGCCTTCTTCACCACCCTGTCTACCCTGTGATGCTGCTTTCAACAAACTATGTACATGTACTCCCAGGTCCGTCTGTTCCACAACGCTGCTTACCATTTACTGTATAAGTCCGGCCTTGGTTTCCAAAGTGTAACACCTCACACTTACCTGTATTGAATTGCATTTGCCAATCCTCAGCCCACTTCCTCATCTGATCAAGATCCCTCTGTAACTTTTGATAACCTTCCCAATTTTGTATCATCGGCAAATTTACTAATCATGCCTTGTACGTTCACATCCAGATCATTTATGTAAATAACAAATAACAAATAACAAAGGTCCCAGCACCGACCCCTGTAGCACACCACTAGTCACAGGCCTCCAGACTGAGAAACAACCTTCAACCATCTCCCTCTGCTTCCTATCATTGAGCCAATTTTGAATCCAATTAGCTAGCTCTCCCTGGATCCCATGCGACCTAACCTTCATAACTAGCCTGCCATGCGAGACCTTGTCAAAGGCATTACTAAAGTCCATATAGACAACATCCATTGCCTTATCCTCATCTGTCCTCTTGGTTACCTCTTCAAAAAACTCCAAAAGTTATGTCAGACATGACTTCCCACGTACAAATTTATGCTGACTATCCCTAATCAGACCTTGACTATCCAAATGTTGGTTGATCCTGTCCCTCAGTATCCAGGTTATGGGGGACTGACAGGAAAATAGTGCTGAATCCTCAATCAGAATAGCCCTGCACTTATCGAATGATGGACCAGGCTTGAAGAGCCAAATAGCCCACTCCTGCTTTTAAGTCTTATATATTATCTGTATTTTAATCTTAGATCTTACTCCTTCATTCTTTTAGAAAGAAATCTGGCCTCAGAACTGACAAGAAATTAATGTGTATCTTTCGTTTTTCTGTTTTTTTTTCCAAAAGTAAAGAATTAGGTTTCGAATTCCAATTGAGGGATTTTGTAATTTACAGATTGCTTGTGGGAATGAGCATCATACTTCTTACAACACAATATTAACAGATTTAAGAACAGCTTCTTCCCCGCTGTTATCAGACTTATGAATGGTCTTCTCATATATTAGAGTTGATCTTTCTCTGCATCTTCTCTGAAGCTGTAGCACTATATTCTGCATTCTGTTCTATTATCCTGATGTACTTATGGAGTCATACAGCACGTTACCAGACCCTTTGGTCTAACCAGTCCATGCTGAACATAATCCCAAACTAAACTAGTCCCACCTGCCCACTCCTGGCCCATGTCCCTCCAAACCTTTCCCACTCATGTATCTGTCCAAATGCCTTTTAAATGTTGTAATTGTACCCACACCCACCACTTCCTCAGGAAGTTCATTCCACACCATGTGTGTAAAAAATTTGCCCCTCATTTCTTTTTTAAATCTTTCTCCATTCACCTTAAAAATGTGCTCCCTAGTCTTGAAATCTCCCATCCGTGGGAAAAGACACCTATCATTAAATCTATCTATACCCCAGATTATTTTATAAACTTCTATCAGGTAGCCTCTCAACCTCCTATGCTCCAGTGAAAAAAATCCCAGCCTAGCCAGCCTTTCCTTATAACTCAAACCTTCCATACCCTATAAGGTATGATTTGTCTGAATGGCACGCAAAACAATATTTCTCACTGTATCTTGGTTCATGTGCCAATAATAAATCAAACCAAATCACAGTAGTGGAGGGGCTGAATTAGATTTAAAGGAGACAGGATAATGAGAAATTTACAACGACTTGCATATGTGCAGCACTCATAAAATGGGAATTCATCCCAAGGAGAGTCAAGACACATTATTAGCAGGATCAAAGTTCAATCAACACGTTTAACAAATAATCTTAAAACAGGACAGACGATACAATTGTAATTTTTTTTTTCTGATGAAGGGTCTAGGCCCGAAACACCAAGCTTTCCTGCTCCTATGATGCTGCTTGGCCTGCTGTGTTCATCCAGCTCCACACCTTGTTATCTCATAGACGATACAATGATCTTGAGGGAAATTCCAGAGCTTAGGATGCACTTAGCTGAAGGTGGAGCTGGGGTAAAGGGAACAGTGGGAGTTTAAGAGACGAAAGTTGCAGGTGTTCAGGTGAATTAAGCATTGAATGCTAGGATTGGATGCCAGATTACACTCTCAAAAAGAAACTCAACATCATCCATAACAAAAGACACCCCGTGACTGACACTTTCTGTACCACCGATTAACAGCCACAGCAGTGTGTACCACAGTAATTCAGTAACATTTCTTTGACAGCAACTTCCAAATCCACAGCCTCCACCAACTAGATGTACACAGGCAGCAGATACATGGAAACACTACCATCTGTAAGATCCCCTAAAACCACTCATCATCCTGACTTGAAAATGTTTGTTTCTTCGCTGTCTCTGGGTGAAAATACTGGAACTGTTATAGCAGCATATTGGCTTAAGGTGGTAGCTCATCTCGCCTTCTAGAGGGTGTTCAGGGATGGGCTACAAAATGTTGACATTACAAGAAAAAATATAGTGCATTGCTCACCCTTCCATAGCCTCTGTCTGAAACACATTGCCTAAAGAGTCATAGCATTTGTACATTTCCTTGATGACTACCAACAGCAATCCACTCCACCTTCCCACAGCACCTTCCCATGTAACCGCAGAAGGTGCAACACTGGCCTCTTTACCTCCTCCCTGCTCACCATCCAAGGGCCTAAACAGTCTTTCCAGGTGAAGCAGCATTTCACCTGTACCTCCTCCAATCTTGTTGTATTGTATTCGCTGCATCCAATGTGGCCTACTCTACATTGGAGAAAGCAAACACAGTCTGGGTGATCGTTTTGCAGAACACCTCCGGTCCATGCGCAAGCATGACCCTGACCTTCCCGTAGCTGGTCATTTTAACATAGCATCCTGCTCACATGCTCCATGTGTCTGTCGTCGTCTGTTCCAGTGAATCACAGCGCAAACTGGAGGAACGACATCTCATCTTCAGGCGAGGCACTTTACAGCCTTCTGGATTTAATATTGAATTCGATACCTTCAAATTGTGAACTCACTCCCACATCATCCCTTCTTTTTAGCTTTACTTGTTGCATTCTGTGTCATCATGTCTTCTCTCCCCTCTCCTCACTCCAGTGGGACTGTCTGTTCTTTCCAGTTTGGCAGTTAGATACATCATTGTCCTGCCATTTTCATCATAAGACTATAAGACCATAAGACGTAGGAGCAGAAATTAGGCCATTCAATCATGGCTGATAAGTTCCTCAACCCTAATCTCCTGTTTTCTCCCCATAACCCTTGATTCCCTTGATAATCAAGAAATTATCTATCTCAGTCTTAAATGTACTCAATGACCTGGCCTCCACAGCCTTCTGTGGCAGTGAATTCCATAGATTCACCACTCTCTGGTGGAAGAAGTTTCTCCTTATCTCCGTTCTAAAAGGTCATCCCTTTACCCTAAGGCTGTGCCCTCGGGTCCTGGACTCTCCTACCAATGGAAGCATCTTCCCAACATCCATTCTGTCCAGGCCATTCAGTATTCTGTAAGGTTCAATTAGATCCCCCCATATCCTTCTAAATTCCAAGAGTATAGTCCCAAAGTCCTCAAACTTTCCTCATATGTTAAGCTTTCTATTCCTTGGACCATTCTTGTGAACCTCCTCCGAACCCGCTCCAGGGCCAGTACATCCTTCCTGAGATATGGGGCTCAAAACTGCACACAATACTCCGAATGTGCCCTGACCAGAGCCTTATAAAGCCTCAGTAATACATCCCTGCTTTTATATTCAAGTCCTCTCAAAATAAATGCCAACATTGCATTTGCCTTCCTGACTACTGACTCAACCTGCAAGTTTACCTTGAGAGAATCCTGGACTAGAACTCCCAAGTCTCTTTGCATTTCAGACTTCTGAATTTTCTCCCCATTTAGAAAATAGTCCATGCTTTTATTCTTCTTACCGAAGTGCATGACCTCACACTTTTCTGCGTTGTACTCTATCTGCCACTTCTTTGCCCACTCTCCTAACCTGACCAAGTCCTTCTGCCGCCTCCCCACCCCCTCAATACTACCTGTCCCTCCAACTATCTTTGTATCATCTGCAAACATAGCCAGAATGGCCACAGTCCCTTCATCTAGATCATTAATGTATAAAGTGAAAAGTTGTGGTCCCAGCACTGACCCTTGTGGAAAACCACTTGTCACCAGCTGCCACCCTGAGAAAGACCCCTTTATCCCCACTCTCTGCTCACACTCTGATGACTTAATCTGCACTATCAGCACCTTTTCTCTCCAGTATTCCAACCCCTGACTATTGCATCAATGCTGCCTTCTCCACACCACGTGAAGTCATTTAGACTTGAAACATTAGTTTGTTCTCTCTCCATAGAAGCTGCCGAACCTGCTGTGATTTACAGCAGTTTTTCATAGAATCGTCGAATCCCTACAGCGTGGAAAGAGGCCACCTGGCCCAACATGTGCATGCCGACCCTCTGAAGAGCATCCCATCCAGACCCATTCCCCCATCCCCTCCCTGTAACCCTGCATTTCCCATGGCCAATCCACCTTGCCTGCACATCCCTGGATACTATGGACAATTTAGCATGGCCAATCCACCTAATGTGCACATCTTTGGACTGTGTGAGGAAACCGGAGCATCCAGCGGAAATCCACACAGACATGGGGAGAATGTGCAAACTCCATGCAGACAATTGCACAAGCGTGGAATGATAGAATTCCTACAGCGCGGTAGCAGGCCATTTGGCCCATCATCTTCACACTGACCCTCCAAAGAGGATCCCACCCAGACCCAACTCTTACCCCATCCCTGTAATCTTGCATTTACTGTGGCCAATCCACCTAGCCTGCACATCTTTGGACTGTAGGAGGAAACCCATGCAGACACAGGGAGAATGTGCAAACTTCATACAGTCATCCAAGGGTAAAACTGAAACCAGGTCTCTGATGCAATGATGCTAACCATTGAGCCACTGTGCTGCCCAAATTGAATTCAAATTTCAATCATCTCATCATCTGCCATGGGTCCCAGGAACATTACTTGGATCTCTGGATTAACAGTCCAGTGATAATATCGAGATAACAAGCATGGGGCTGGATGAACACAGCAGGTCAAGCAGCATCATAGGAGCAGGAAAACTTGACGTTTCGGGCCTAAACCATTTCTGATGAAGGGTTTAGGCC
>JAHRHZ010000138.1:2773956-2788560 GCA_024137785.1 Ginglymostoma cirratum
GGGGGAGGTAACCTTGGGAGGGGGCGCATGGGGTGACCCCAGGGGTGTAAGTATAGTTGGGTTGGATTGGATTGGTTTGGGTCTAACAGCATGGGAGAAGTAATGGGGTGGCTGGGGATGGTGGGGGTAAGTAATGGGGCAAGTGGGGTTTTAGACATTGTTTGGGGCAAACACGTGAGAAAGGGAGTTGCTGGGGAGGAGCGGTGATAGTGGCTGGGGTTGGGGTGGGGGTGGAGGATTTAACCTGGGATGGTAAATGGTGTTAGAGAGAGAGATGAGGGTGTTATGGGGGGTGTGGGTAGCTAACAGAGAGAGCAAGGTAGCACAATGGTTAGCACTGGTATCTCTCAGTTGCAGGGTCCCAGGTTCGATTGCAGCTTTGGGTGTCTGTGTGCTGTTTGCATGTTCTCCCTGTGTGACTTTCCTTCTGGTGCTCTGGTTTCCTCCCACAGCCCAAACATGGGCAGCTTAGGTGAATTGGCCATGCTAAATTGCCCTTAGTGTTCAGTTCTGAGGAAGGGTCACCGGACCCAAAACGTTAACTCTGTTTTCTCCTTCACAGATGCTGCCAGACCTGCTGAGCTTTTCCGGCAACTTTGTTTGTGTTCAGGGATGTGCAGGTTAGGGGGATTAGCCATGGTAACAGGCTGAGATGCTCTTCAGAGGGTTGGTGTAGACTCGATGGGTCAAATGACCATTATCTGCACTGTAAGGATTCTACAATTATCTTTATCATGGACCAGTTTGGACTGAAAGGCCTGTTTCCATGCTGACCAGGCAATGGGGCCAGAAAGAGAATTAATGGCTTGGGAGTGGGGGGTGCTTTGGGTGAAGGTAATTCTCGGGGGAGGGGATAGAGGGTGTAAGCTGATGGGGGGTGGGGGGGAACCGATGAAAGAGAGGATGAGGTAATGGGCTTTGGGGGGGGCGGGGGGTGGGGAGGGATAACTGGAGGGATGGATATAAGGGAATGGGAGAGACTAGAGAGAATTGGTGACTGAGGAGGGTAGTGGGTAACCTGGCTGAGTTACTGGACCAAGGGGAGGATGACAATGATTGAAGTGAATGGCCACATCTCAGAATCATAGAATCTTCTAAACAAAGGTTATATAGCCCATCATGATTGTGAAAGCTCTGTGAGGGTGCAGTTCAATTTGTGTTACACTCTTGGTTTGGCTTCTGAGCTTATTCTCCTGTTAGAACATTGAACATAGAACAGTACAGCACAGGAACAGGCCTTTTGGCCTATCATGTCTGTGCCAACCATGATGCTATTTTAACCTAATCCCATCTGCCTGCAAATGGTCCATATTCCTCTATTCCCCACCTGTCCATGCGTCTGTCTAAATGCTTCTTAAACTTTGCTATTGTATCTGCTTCTACCACCTTGACCAGCTGGGGAACTGGGCCGCGAAATTGGAGTTTAATATAGATAAGTGTGAGGTGTTGCATTTTGGAAAGTCAAATCAAGGTAAGAGTTTCATGGTGAATGGTAGGGCCTGAAGGAATGTAGTGGAACAGAGGGACCTTGGAGTTCAGGTGCACAGTCCTCTGAAAATGGAGTCACAAATAGACAGGGCAGTGAAGAAGGCTTTTGCACACTGGCTTTCATCAGTCAGAGTATAGTACAGTAAAGAAGTTGTGAAGTTATGTTGCAGTTGTACAGGATGTTGGTGAGGCCACACTTAGAGTATTGTGTTCAGTTTTGGTCACCTTGCTATAGGAAGGATGTTATTAAACTGGACAGAGTGCAGAAGAAATTTACAAGGATGTTGCCAGGACTCAAGGGACTGAGTTATAGGGAGAGGTTGGACAAGCTAGGACCTTTCTCTTTAGAGCATAGGAGACTGAGGGTGGGCGGGGGAATCTTACAGAAGCATATAAGATCATGAGAGGCATGGATAGGGTGAACGCACTCAGTCTTTTTCCAGGGTTGGGAACTGAGGACTAGAAGGCATTAGTTTAAGGTAAGAGGGGAAAGAATACATGGGGACCTGAGGGGCAACTTTATTTTACACAGAGGGTGGTATGCCTATGGAATAAGCTGTCAGTGGAAGTGGTTGAAGTGGGTACATTAACAACATTTAAAAGGCATTTGGACGAATACATGGATAAGAAAGGTTTAGAAGGATATGGGCCAAGTGCAGGGAATTGCGGTTAGCGTGGATGTACGTTTTGGTCGGCATGGACCAGTTTGGGCTGAAGGGCCTGTCTCTGTGCTGTAGGACTCTGATGCCTCCCCTGGCAGCGCGTTCCAGGCACCTACTATCCTTTGTAAAGAAAAAAAATCCTCTCACATCTCCTTTGAATTTCCCCCTCTCATCTTAAACCCATAGCCCCTAATATTTGACATTTCCACCCTGGGAAAGAGACCCTGATTATCCACTCTGTACATGCCTTTCATAGTTTTAAATAGTTCTATCAAGTTGCCCCCTCAGCTTCTGAAGTGCTATTTAAAAAAAAATCCAAGTTTGTCCGACCTCTCCTTATAAGTAATACAGTCCAATCCAGGCAAAACCCTGGTAAACCTCTTCTGCACCCTCTCCAAAGCTCCATGTGATTTCTATAACGTGGCAACCAGAACTGAGCGTAGTGCTCCAAATGTGGTCTGATCAAAGTCTTATACCTTTGCCACGTGACTTGCCAACTTTTATACTCAGTGCCCTGACCCATGAAAGCAAGTATGCCATATGCCTTCTTTACCACCTTATCCATTTATGTTGCCACTCTGTGACCTATGGACTTGCACCCCAAGATCCCTCTGTCTC
The DNA here is from genome assembly GCA_024137785.1 of Ginglymostoma cirratum. Taxonomy (NCBI): domain Eukaryota; kingdom Metazoa; phylum Chordata; class Chondrichthyes; order Orectolobiformes; family Ginglymostomatidae; genus Ginglymostoma; species Ginglymostoma cirratum. The sequence goes on from JAHRHZ010000138.1 coordinate 2,776,725, forward strand.
CATGTTCCTAACGGTTTGGCCACTTACTGTATACTTTTCTCTTGCATTTGACCTCCCAAATGCATCACCTCACACTTGTCTGGATGAAACTCCATCTGCTGTTTCTTTGCCCAACTTTCTGCTGATCTGTATCTTGCTGCATTCTTTAATAACCTTCCTCACTATCCACAACTCCACCATTTTTCATGATTTGCAAATTTACTAATCAGACCACCTACATTTCCATTCAGATTTTTTATGTATTTTGAGAGGTCCCAGCACTGATCCTTGTGGAACACCATTAGTCACAGATCTCCAGTCAGAAAAACACTCCTCCACAACTACCTTCAATGGCCAAGCCAATTTTGTATCCAAGACTTGGGTTCATTCCACAGCTGCACCCTGCCTGTACACCACCACACGCGCGCCGACTCTCTCAACCCCCAGCATGTCTGCTGTACCTCAGGTTTTCAGAGGCAAATGCTAGCTGGTTGTAATTTACCAGACCTGGTCCCACCCTCAATTAATTTCTATATGCACTTCCCAATAAGCTAAAGAAATAATTCCATTTTTGTGATAACAAAACGTGGAGCTGGAGGAACACAGCAGGCCAGGCAGCATCGGAGGAGCAGGAAAGCTGATGTTTTGGGTTTGGACCCTTCTTTAGAAATGGGGAGGGGGAGGGGAGCTCAGAAATAAATAGAGAGGAGGGGTGGGGCTGGGGAAGGTAGGTGGGATGGTGATAGGTGGGTGCAGGTAGGGAGTGGTGGGGATTGCTCAGTGGGCTAGGTGGGAGACAAGACGGACAGGTTGTGTCAGGTCAAGGAGATGGGAATGAGAGGGAGGGTTGGTCATGGGATGAGGCCGGGGGTGGGGAGATTTTGAAACTGGTAAAATCCACATTTAGGCCATTGGGCTGTAGGCTCCTGAGGCGGAATATTAGGTGCTATCCCTCCAGTTTGCGGGTGGCGTCATTGTGACACTGGAGGAGGCTCAGGATGGACACGTCACCCAGGGAGGGGGGGATAAAATGTTCTGCAACAGGAAAGTGTTGTGTCTTTACAATCTGTCACAGTCCATGATGTACATTCTTTTGGAATTGTAGTTGAATGTTTCATGTAGAAAATGCACACAGCAAGATCTCACAATCAGTAATGATGAAAAGGTACAGATAATGTAGATAACCTGAGGTGGTGTTTGGGGGATAAATTGTGGCATTGGAATACCAGAGAGAATCCCCCTACCGTTCTTTTAAGTGTTGTGGGCTGATTTACTTCTGTTTACTTTTTCTTGTCATCCACCATGTCTCTCCTATTTGCTCTCCATCTGACCTTACCCATCAACAGTTTGCCCTTAATTGCCTTCAGTTTTTTTCTCTCCCTATATTGACCTATGCAAGATACTTTTGGATAAGTATCTTGGAGAGAACCTTACAATTGTACATGTGTCATAGCAGCCAGGTAGAATTAGTTGGTTGCAACATCAGAAGCTAGTACACTATACCATGTCTAAAGCACTGACACAGGCCATTCAGCCCGATTGGTTGATGCCTGTGACTGTCCTTCACATAAGCTCCCACCGCCTCTGTCTCACCCTATCGCCAACTGCTTTTATTTCTTTCTCCCTTGTGTTTATCCAGCTTCCCTCTTCAGTTAATTTATGTTATTCATCCCAATCACTCCTTGTGGTGATACGTTCAACATTCTCACCACTATCTGGGTAAAGCGATTTCTACTGAATCCCTGACAGTATATATTGTCTTGGATTCAAAAGCCCTGACTCTGGAATTTTCCCTCAAGTGGAAATATGTTAGTTTAGCCGTGAGGAAATATTGGACATCGTAGGGTTGATATTGTTTGGAACAGGGTAGGCTGAAGGGAGTTGTAGTTGGGATGTGTGGATGGAGTAGACTGGAAGAGGAGGAATAGGAGGCATAAGTTAAAAGTAATTAGTACAGGGCTTAAAGGGGAGTTAGTAATATTTTCATCGAGCAGGTGATGGGGATCTGGAACTTGCTGTTGGCAAAAAAGCCAGAGGGGAGCTTTTGTGGCAGTGCCCCTGCTTCTGAGCTGAGAGACCGGAGTTTAAGTCCCACTTGCTCCAGAGGTGTGTAATAACTTCTCTGAACAGATGAATTAAAAAATATTTCAGAAGAGAGACAGAGGCAGAAGCCTTCAAAAATACTAGCAGAGCTACAAACAAGACCTGGAATTAGGCAAGATCTTTTTTGCCTAGAACTTTACAGAATTTTAAATGTTTTTGAGGTCACCTTGCAGCCCTGTCTTTTAGAACTATACCTAGCCACTTGATTGAAGTCGCAAATGGGTCATTCATTCATTCTGCAGATGCAAAATTACATGCTGAATTGCAAGGACAAAGATTGAATTTTTTCTTCCTAAATAAACAAGGATGCTAATGGACATCCAATTGTCTCTCAACCCCAGTTCGTTCCCCAAACTCACATCCCAAATTTCATCTTCACCTGCAGCTGCTGATTGATGTGCCTTCTTCAAAGCCTGCCGATCCTCTGGTCCCCTTAGCTAGCTACCTGAGACAGAAAGTTATGGATTCAAGTCCCAATCCAGACTCCATGTTGCACTGTCTTTTGTCTGAGGTGTTAAACTGAGGTCCTGTCTACCCTCTCAGATGTAAACGATCCAAAAAAAAAAAGCAGTGTCCTGATCAATAGTTATCCCTCAATCAACATCATTAAACCAGGTTAGAGATAGCAAGAACTGGCGATGCTGGAGTCAGAGTCAACAGTGTAGAGCTGGAGGAACACAGCAGGTCAGGCAGTATCAGAGAGGCAGGAAAGTCAACGTTTCGGGTCGGGACCCTCATGAAGGTCAGATGCTGCCTGACTTGCTGTGTTCCTCCAGCTCCACATTGTGTTGACTCATTAAACCAGGTTATCTGGTTATCATAACTTTGCCATTTGTGGGAACTAGCTGTGCGTGAAGTTGGCATTTTGCATTCTTAGTTGCAGTAATAGCTAAACTACACAACTAGTTAATCGGCTGTGAATGCATGTGGGGACATCCTGAGGTCATGAAGGGCACTATGTAAATATCAGTTCTTCTTTGTAACTTGGTGTTTGAAGAAATAATGAAACTCTCAAGTCTGTTCACAGCTGCTGTATAAATACCCCATTTCCGTTGTTCTACAATTGATCTTTACGGTTATGTAAGATGTTCTAACAGACTTTGCATGGTGTATTCATTGTAAGAATATGCCTTTTGCTTCTCTGATTAACCAGGTACAAAATGCCCAGAGGATTTGAGTGTACTGTATTCGAATCGAGCTGCTTGTAATCTGAAGATTGGAAACTGCAGCGAATGTATAAAAGATTGCACTGTGTATGTATCTGAGCCAATGCCTTGACATGATAGGAATTTGGTTGGGATTTGCCACATTCATAGCTTTACTATTTCTAGGCTTGACTCTTCCAATGCCTCCCCAGCTGATCTCCCACGTTCAACTCTGCAAACTTGAGGTTATCCAAAACTCTGTTGCCTGCATCATCACTGTTTCCCCTTCAACCCAGTGCTCACTGATCTGCACTGGCTCCTTGTTAAGCAACATATTGAATTTAAGATTTTTATCCTTGTTTTAAAATCCTTCCATAGCTTCACCATTCCATATCTCCGTAACTTCCTGCAGCCCTATGCTTTCCAAGTTATCTGCATTTCTCTAATTCTGGTTTCTTAAACATCCAGCTTTGATTACAAGCAGATCATAGTAAGCAAGGATATATAGACCAAAGGTTGTAAAAAGACTTGAAGCATCATCTGTGGTGACTTCAATTGAAGTGACCAGGTTGTCAGAAAAGTTTAAGGAAATTATGTTACTTTCTCTCAAGATGGAAGAGACTGCAAAGTGACTAAATTCCTGAACTTCCATTGTCCAACTGTACTACTCTAGTAACAGTTGTTTCAGCTGTGGTCTTGTCACTGCGTTACTGCAACATATAAACTCATGTGAACAAGGAATAAGAGTAGGCCACTTGGCCCTTTGAGCTGGTTCCACCATTCGGTAAGACCATGGCTGATTTTAACCTCAATTCCACATTCCTGTGCATCTCTGATAATCTTTTATTCTGGATTCAGTACATCTATAGATCTCCTCCTGGGCTATGTAACAGGAAAACCTAACCAGGAATGGAAAAGTGGATGGAAATTTTTATCTCTTATCCATTCTTCTGAATGTGCATTTGCACCATCTCGGTGCATTTACTGCGGACCCAGTTGTTAACCATGTCCTCTGCTTCTCCATCTCTGTCTCTGTCTAGATCATTAGAGCTTGTGCCCTTCATGCTGAAGCCCCTCCTGCGCCGTGCTGCTGCCTATGAGACGCTGGAGCAATACTCACGGGCATACGTAGACTATAAAACTGCAGTGCAGGTGGATAGCAGTGTCCAGGCTGCTCAGGATGGTATGAACAGGTAATAGTGATCAAAGGTGAACTCCAGCATAAGGTGCCGGGAGCAGGGACACGCATGCCAATATTTTGTAGAATTCGTAGAGTGTGGAAGCAGACCATTTGGCCTATTGAGTCCACACCAGCGTTCCGAACAGCATCCCATCCAGACATGCGTCCACTACCCTCTCCCTGTAACCCTGCATTTCCCATGGTTAATCAACCTAGCCAGCACATCCCTGGACACTACGGGCAATTTACCATGGCAATCCACCTAACCTGCACATCTTTGGACTGTGGGAGGAAACCAGAGCACGCAGAGTAAACCCATACGGACATGGTGAGAATGTGCAAACTCCAGACAGACAGTTGCCTGAGGGTGGAATCGAACCCTGGTCCCTGGCACTTTGAGGCAGCAGTGCTAACCACTGAGCCACCGTGCCGTCCCAATATTCTTCATAGAATCCCTACAGTGTGGAAGCAGGCCATTCAGTCCATTAATTCCTACCTGAGTGGCCCTTGGGTGAAAGTGCTTAATTGGGCAAGGGCCAGTTACATCCACATTAGACAGGAACTGGGGAATGTGGATTGGGAGCAGTTATTTGAGGGCAAATCTACATCTGGCATGTGGGAGGCTTTTAAAGTTGATTGAAGTGCAGGACATGCATGTCCCTGCAAAACTGACAGATAGGAATGGCAGGATTCAGGAACCATGGATGACAAGGGAGATTGTAATCTTAGTCAAAAGGGAAAAAAGAAACATTCAGTAGGTTTAGGCAGCTACAAACTGACGATGCCCTTGAGCAATATAGAGAAATCAGGAAGAAACTTAAACGTGGAATTAGGAAGGCTAAAAGGGGCCATGAAATGTATTTAGTGAACGGGGTCAAGGAGAATCCCGAGGCTTTTTATGCATATATTAGAAGAAAGAGGGTAGCGAGGGAAAGACTAGGCCCACTCAAGGACAAAGAAGGGAAGTTATGCACGGAGCCACAGAAAGTGGGAGAGATCCTTAATGAGCACTTTATATTGGTATTCACCAAGAAGGAGGACATGGCTAATGTTGAGGTCAGGGATGAGTGTGTGAATACTCTAGAGAATGTCAGTATATCGAAGGACGAAGTTTTGGGTATCCTAAATTGCATTAAGTAGACAAGTTCCAGGGCCAGATGGGATCTATCCCAGGTTAGTGCGAAAGGCAAGGGAAGAAATCGCTGGGGCATTAGCAGATATCTTAACATCCTCTTTTAGCGTAGATGAGGTTCCAGAGGACTGGAGATTAGCCACTGTTCTTCCCTTGTTTAAGAAAGGAATTAGGGATAATCCAGGAAATTATAGGCCGGTGAGCCTGACGTCTCTGGTGGGAAAGCTCTTGGAGAAGGTACTGAGGGACTGGATATATGCACATTTGGAAGAAAATGGACTGGTTAGTGTCAGGCAGCATGGTTTTGACCAGGGAACATCATGTTTTACCAACCTGATTGAATTTTTTAAAGAGGTGACAAAGATAATTGATGAGGGAAGGGCTGTGGATGTAGTTTACAAAGACTTCATTAAGGCATTTGATAAAGTCCACATGGCGGATTGGCACAAAAACTAAAATCACGTGGGATTTGGGGTGAGGCTGGCTAGATGGATACAAAACTGGCTTGGTCACACAGGTAGTTCTCCCATAACGCGACAGTTGCATCCTTGTGTGACCTCACGCTATAGAAAATCACGTTATAGGGAAATCACTATAGAAATCGCTATACCTGTACAGCAGAAATTTGGCATTATCCAAACAGCGTTCACTACTCATCAATCGCATTACAGCCAATTTGCGTTAAAGAAACACGAATTATAGCAGAACTACCTGTAGAAAACAGAGGGTAGCGGTGGAAGAGTGTTTTTCAGAATGGAGACCAGTAACTAGTGGGTTCCAAAAGTCTTAGGTCCTCTGTTTGTCATATATATAGATGATCTGGAGGAAAATGTGGGTGGTCTGATTAGTAGGTTTGCAGATGACACGAAGACTGATGGAGTCGCTGATAGTGCCGATGATCGTGAAAGGAAAGAACAGGATAAAGGTAGACTGGCATCTTAGGCACAGAATGGCAGATGGAGTTTAATCCAGACAAATGCAAGGTGATGCATTTTGGAGGATCAAATTTAGGTGTGAATTATAGTGTAAATGGCAGAACCGTTAGAAGCATTAACATTCAGACGGATCTGGGTGTGCAGGTCCAGTTCCGTAAAAGTGGCAACACAGCTGGCCAAAGTGATTAAGAAGGCATATGGCATGCTTGCCCTCATTGGCCAGGGCATGGAATACAAGAGTTGGCAAACCATGTTTCAGCGATATAAAACCCTTGTTAGGCTACATTTGGAGTATTGTGTGCAGTTTTGATCACCACACTACAGAAAGACATAGAAGCTTCGGAGAGAACGCGGAGAAGGTTCACCAGGATGTTGCCTGGTCTCGAGGGCATTGGCTATGAGAAAAGGTTAAAAAGACTAGGATTGTCTTCACTGGAAAGACGGTGGCCGAGAGGAGACCTGATAGAGGTCTACAGAATTATGCGAGGCACAAATAGGGTGGATAGTCAGAGGCTTTTTCCCAGGTTGAAATCTCAATTACAAGGGGGCACAGGTTCAAGATGAGAGGGGGAAAGTTTAAGGGAGATGTGCGAGGGGCATTTTTTCACACAGAGAGTGGTAGGAGCCTGGAACGCGCTGCCAGAGAAGGTGGTGGAAGCAGGCACGCTGACAACATTTAAGAGGCAACTGGATTGTTACATGAATAGGGAGGGAATGGAGGGATACAGACCAAAAAAGGGCAGTTTGTTTTTTAGTTAGGGCATGATGATTGGCACAGGCTTGGAGGGCCTGTGCTGTAGTTTCTTTTCTGTTCTTTTGACCCTCCCTGTCCCTGTAACCCTGCATTACCCATGACTAATCCACCTAGCCTGCACATCTCTGGACACTATGGGCTCGAGTTTATTTGGATTTATTTTTTGTTTTTTAAGTAATTGCAGTTTTGAATGGGTTGCTTCATCATTTTTGCTAAATAAGACACAGTGAGCTGGAGCCCTGTGGCACACTCAGCTGGTGTCAGAATACCACTGCTGCGCTGAAAGTGTTAATGAGCCACTGGTGATGAGTCTGTAGCTCTCCCCTCCCTGCCCAGATCAATTCACAAATAACTCTGGTACTTTGAGCTATTTGATTTTAATTTGTTTTCTTCCTGCTGTTGCAGAATGAGAAAAGTTCTGACTGACAAGAATGGTAGTAATTGGCGTGAGAAACTCCCTCCAATGCCATCGGTGCCCCTCTCAGCTCAGCATAGATGGGGACCCAGTGCCCCTGGGAACACAGAGCGAACCTGCATGCCACAGAATGCAGGAGACACAGGTGAGAAGATCAGCTCTTATTCCCACTGTCCCACTCTTTGTGTGCTCCCCACTCCCACAATGTTAATGATTAAACAAATCCCTGTCACACCAAGAGGTTTATGGGTACACTCTTGACTGATACCAAAACCAAACTACCAGTGAAAAGGGTCTGGTGTCAGAAATCAGTTACCGAAGGCAGACATGCATTCCTTTTTCATCCTCCCCTTCCCAATCTGATAAACGAGTGAAGGAGTTGGGGATTGGTGAACTCAAACTGACCTTTCACCCATGGACCTCAAGCATCCAGTTTCTGAGGCTGAGCCAACAGGTGCACACCCCAATCTCTTACCTGCCCAGTTTTCTGAGCTCCTGTTCTGATACACACAAGACCACAGTCTGGGTGCATTTGTGTTGCACCTAAAGGGGGGAATTAGAGGTTTTACGGAGGATTAACAAGGAGTGAGCAAAATCCTTTCGCACTTGAAATATTCAGTTTTGAAGTTAACACTTGATCCATCAACTCTTTCTGCGTTCGTCAACCAGGAGTGGAGCAAGTTGAATACTCCCACTGCAAAGTAACACAATTAAGAGCAAGCACTGGGACCCTAATGTTTTATTTCAATACCCTGCACTTACCATTGTGTTGTCAGGTTCCAGCAAATCCGAGCAGGCCAAGTCTCTTAAGGAAGAAGGGAATGAGTTGGTGAGAAAAGGCGAGCACAGAAAAGCAGTGGATAAATACAGTGCGAGTCTGAAGCTGGATAACAAGGAATGTACCACCTATACCAACAGGTATACAAGCAACATGGTCTGGTCTAGATCCGGAGACTAGTAAAGTAACCACTAAGTGCATGTGTCCCAATTCTGATAATCTGTGCATTTTCTTTATTTGTTCATTCACAGAATGTGGGTATTGCTGCCAAGTCCAGCACTTGTTCTGTACCCTTTGGGAAGGTACTGGTGAGCACCAGTCTGCATGTTGTGTGGAGAAGGGGAGACTGAATGTGGCAGTCTGAGTAAAGTGAGCCTTGATAAGATTTTGACTGTAACACAGTCAGAGTATTGGTGAGGCCAAGAATGTGTAGCACAGATGTATTGAACCACACAGACTGCAGTGGTTGAAGAAGGCACCTCAACCACCACAACTGGGGATGAACAACAAATTACCAGCAATGCTCACATCTTGTGAACAAATAGAAATAAGTTGTGCCGAAGGATTATGCTGTTGGTGAGGCCTCTATTATAATAATGTATCCAGTGTTGATCTCTTCACATGCTGTTTGATTTTGGAGATTTGGCAATGGTATGGTTATAGGAATCACAAGACGATTCCTAGTTTAAAGCACCTCTTCACGTTGAGAGGCTCAACAAACTGAATCTGTACGCTTCAGAGAATATAGATTGATAAAATAATAAAAGGATTGAGTGTTTATGTGGTCCAGTTATTTCAAATAATGAGATTTAGGAGGACCATGTTAAGCAGTCCAGAGAACTGTGGAACTGCTCTCAATCAACTACATCAGGAGTGTGAGAAGTTTGAAACTCTTGCAGAAAAGACTGATTTAAGTGTCATTGTTTATCGCAAGAGAATGCAGAACTGTGTGTAGATTTGGGAGTGTCTCTCCTTGTACTGTGGGATAGACCGAACGAACAGTCTGACAAAGGAGCAGGAATAAGTAATTCAGCCTATCAATGCCATTCAATGATATTATGGCTGATCTGATAACTCCACTTTCCTGTCTTTTCCCCATAATCCTTGACTCCCTTCCTAATTAAAACCCAGCCTCTACAGCCCTCTATGATAAAGAATTCCAAAGAATCACTACCCTCTGAGTCTCTCAGTCTTTTCTTGTCCTGTCATTGCCTTTAGTTATTTTTCTTGGTTGATCAATGGATTGAAAAGCTCTTTTCCTTTCCCCAGCCCAATATTTAATCTCTTTTCTTGGACTGTGAGTCCTCCCTTTCTTACAGAACTGAAATAAAAATGTGTGTGAGGATTTGGGGTTCCAGATGGCAGTGGCTGTCTTTCTGAAGCAGTCTGTAGTTTGTTGAGTAACCCAGTGTGTGTTGTTTACCTTGGCAGAGCTCTGTGTCACCTGCAGCTGAAGCAATATCCTGAAGCAGTGCAGGACTGTACAGCCGCATTGGCTCTGGATCCCAACAACCTAAAGGCATTCTACCGGCGGGCACTAGCTCGCAAAGAGCTGAAGGTAAGTAAAGTCTGGCATCAAGTGTGGATCTGTAAACATTAGTAAGAGGCTCGTCAATTGTCTGTGGCATTGATTGCAACTTCTATCATTTGGATTAAGAAGGACAACAAACCCATGGGAACACTGATCCTTGCAAGTTCCCCGCCAAGCCATACACCGTCTTGATTTGGAAATATATCTCTGTCCTTTCACTGTCGCTGAGCCAAAATCCTGGAATTTCCTCCTGAAGAGCGCTGTAGGTGGTTGTACAGCCCATGACTGTAGAGTTTAAGAAGGTGATTCAGTACCACCTCCTGAAGGGCACTTAGGGATGGGAACTAAATTCTGGTCTTGAGTGGCCTGCGTGTCCATTAATGAATATTTAAAAGAATAGGTAATAGAAGAGAGACTTTAGAAAGTGTTGCTCATCACTGATGTTGGAAGAGGTGAGGTTGGAATTGTTTGCATTAAATCTACGGACAAATTGGCCCTTGCGTCCCTTCCCCTTAAGCACTTCTTGGCTATTAGTCTGAACCACTCCTTTTAGTTGTGAATTCCACATCATCACCACTGCCCTTTCAGGCCATAGCCACGTGCCATGTAAAAGAAAAAGTAACGTTTTCTCATCTTTTCCACTGGTCCTTTTATTAATTACCTTGCATCTATGTCGTCTGATTGTCAGAAGGATTGGTAATGAGATCCCAGATCTCTGTCCCAGTTTAATCTGTGGTCCATGTACAGCATTCCCTTTCAGAGACTAGGCAGAGTGGCCCTAACCCTAATGCAGGTGGGGGAGCACCTACAAATTTCCATCCTCCCAACAAACATTCATATCCCGATTCCTGAGTGAAAACTTTGTCAGGATCAACTTTGACAATCACTTTGAAAAGTAAGAATCGGTTCGTTTAGCTCAAACAGTCTAACTTCTGAAGCCTTTATTTATTAAGTATGGTCTTGCTGCCTGAAATAGACTTCAGTTTAAAAATGTTTGTTTTTTAAGACTGTACGACCATCCAGTGAGAAAACCAATTTAAAATAATTGAAAATGACCTAAAACTACACTGACCCATTTAATAGTTTCATTGATGAACCCTTGTTACTTTAAGTAATTATTATTTGAAACGACAAGCTTCTTCAACACCCCAGTGCATGTGAACCTAAGAATATGAGCACACCTTTGAAGTGTATTCCCGAAAACAGCACTGTTAATAGATTTGCTCAAATTCAGTCTGGGATTATGCCAATTTATATTATCATGGACCAGATCAAACCCCCTGAAAATAAATTCAGGAGGTAATCCAGACCCTAACCTTTCTTATTTTTAAATGTAAGTGTAAGGTGTTTGTTGCATTCCAGACGCAATTCGATTGGTCAAACTACTTGACATTAAGCAAACCACACTTTATTCACTTACTATAATTTAAAATACAACAAAAAGAAGAAATTGGAATAAAAACAGAAGTTGCTGGAAAAGCTCAGCAGGTCTAACAACATCTGTGAAGAGAGAATTAGAGTTAACGTTTTGGGTCCGGTGACCCTTCCTCAGAACTGATGGCAGCTGGGAAACTGTTTACATGCAGAAAATGGCAGAGGGTGGGTGGGCAGGTATGGAGTAAACAATAGGATAAAGAATAGAGCCCGAAGAGAGAGAAGAGCAGTTCAACAGACAAAAGGAGTTGACAATGATCTGGCTAGGAGGGTGACTAGCTGTTAATGGGGACTGTATCAGAGATAAAACGTACTGCAGATGCTGGAGAATCCGAGATAACGAGCATGGGGCTGGATGAACACAGCAGGTCAAGCAGCATCACAGGAGCAGGAAAACTTGACGTTTTGGGCCTAAACCCTTCATCAGAAATTTTCTGATGAAGGGTTTAG
>JAHRHZ010000138.1:2788960-2850304 GCA_024137785.1 Ginglymostoma cirratum
CCCGAAACGTCAAGTTTTCCTGCTCCTGTGATGCTGCTTGACCTGCTGTGTTCATCCAGCCCCATGCTTGTTAATGGGGACTGTTTGTGACGAACAATAGGTAAGTGTGTCATGGCAGGCTATGTGATAACAAGGCCTGGTGTATGGAGTAGGGGGCTGGGTCACTGGACCGTTTAGGCCCTAAAATTAATGAACTCTATATTGAGTCCGGAGGGCTGCAGGGTCCCCAAGCGGAAAATGAGTTGTTCTTGCAGCTTGCGTTGAGCTTCACTGGAACACTGCAGCAAGCCAGAGACAGAGATGTTGGCCAGGGTGGTGCGTTAAAGTGGCAGGCAAGTCTAGCTCCAGCGAAGCCCAATGTAAGCTGCAAGAACAACACCTCTTTTACCTCTTGGGAACTCTGCAGCCTTCCAGACTCAATATTGAGTTCAATAATTTTAGGACCCAAACTCTCCCATGTCCTAGTCCACTACTCCACACACCAGGCCTTGTTATCGCATACAGACAGTAAGAAATGCAGATGCTGGAGTCAGATAACACAGCGTGGAGCTGGAGGAACACAGCAGGCCAAGCAGCATCAGAGGAGCAGGAAAGTTGACGTTTCGGGTCGGGACCCTTCTTCAGAAATCGTTTCTGAAGTGCGTTATCTCTTGTTATCATGTCACCTGCCATTACACACTACCTATTGTTAGTCACTAACAGTCCCCATTAATGGCTATTCCTAGCCAGATCATTATTAACTCCTCTGTCTATCCTACTGCTCTTCTCTCTCTCCAGGCTCTATTCTTTATCCTATTGTTTACTCCCTACTTCATCCTCCTCCCTATTTTCTGCATATAAAATGATGTTTCCCAGCTACCATCACTTCTGGGGCAGGATCACAGGAACTGAAACGTTAAATGATTTTTTTTTTCCTTCTTCACAGATGCTGCCAGACCTGCTGAGCTTTTCCAGCAACTTCTGTTTTATTCCTGATTTACAGCATCCGCAGTTCTTTCAGTTTTTAAGAAATCTGAATACTTAACTCTATTGGAATTGTAACAGAATAATTATTCTAACTACTAAACGGTAATTTTTCCAAATATAGTAACATCAGACAAACACACGACTAACAAAGGCAAATTCAGAAGATCACAATGTCTCGCGTGCAACTCTAGCAGCAGGAAGTGAACTCCCTGTTCTTAGCTGTAACTGAGAGAGAGGGGGCAGGGGGGAGAAAAAACAGCTTTCACATCTTCAAGATCCCAGCAGCCACAGCTACTGAAATGAAAAATCTGGGTCCGGTGGATTTTGAGCGTATCCATTCAGGCTGCTTCTATTATTCTAATTTTTTTTTTAAAATCCCAAGGCTTCACAAACTGTTTACTCTAGTGGCTGTGTGTTACTGCCTGGTACCTCTGCCTTAAAACCTGCTTTCAAAGAAAAAGGACAAAATATACTTCTTGAAGCCATCGTATGTTACAGTATCCACGTTACTGTAATCTTGGTGCAAAAAGAAGCACTACACTGTTTGGCTATGAGGCCAGGCTGGTCAAGATGGCAAGCTGAATATTGTTTTTATTTCTTCAGGATTATGCTGGCGCTGTTACTGATCTTCAGGAGATGCTGAAACAGGATCCCAGCAACTCAGCTGGCCACCGCCTCTTACAGGAAGTCCAGAAGTTTACTAAATAAAACCTTGACCTCGTGGGCACTTCAAACTCAAACCTCTGAAACCTGATTCGATATATCTGTATGTGAGGGGGGCTTGGGCAGGTTTCTAACCCCTCTCTCTTTTTTGCATTTTTCTTCCTGCTTTTCAAGGGCTTTACGGGTCATTTGTCCTGACACCAAAGAGCACTGTGTGACAATATTTGAGTTAAACTGTCTGCAGCTCAATTTACCTTTGATTCCTACACACAGCATCAATTCCTGTATTGCAAGATCCCTCTTTAGGTATTGATTTAGCAACAGGATCCTCTGCCTCAATTAATCTCTGCAGGTTGCACAACTCCTATTTAATATATAACTGAGTACAATATAATCTGTTGTGTAATATTTTTAGGGTAGTCCATTTTGTGGTAGCTTTGTTTGCAAGATTGCACTTTCAATCTTTTCAGTCACGTTTCACTGTTGATTTTTGACACTGAGAATGAAGTGATGTTGCGTCTAACCCTACAAATGTTCTCACTTCTCCCATAAGCCTGTGCGCTCTATTTCAGATGAGGTTAAGTAACATCAGTACCACCTGTTGTTTTATTAGGTGGCTGTCAGGCACTAAAACCTGTGACAGTGTGTTTGAAGGATCTTTTATGTGGTTACACTTTCGAGGTAGGATCAGAGCTAGTGGGAGCAGGGAGCAACGAGCAACAAGGCTGAGGGCAGTCTCTCCTAACTTGGTTCAAGGTTGTTCACTTTGCTTTGCAGTACTACTTCCTCCTTGAAAAACCCTTTCAACTTGATGCTTTGCATGGCTGCTGCCAGCACTCTTGAGTTGAGTTGATTCTGTGGTGAGACTGTTCTTAATGAAGAAATGATACTTTGAATTTAAATGGAGCATGTGTACCTAAAAACATCTGCATCTTTGCTTAAGTCTAGGAAGAGGTCATTGTTCCCTAATCTGTTTGAGAATATGACAACTTAACTACCCACCTTTATCCCATAATTTTTGATTGCAATCAATCCAGTATAAAATTGATAATAGCCAACATCAACTACTGTTTGCTGGAGGAGGTCCAAACTTCTGTCACCCCTGTGAACATAGTTTCTGATTGTCTCTAATAATTTAAAGAAAAACTTTTGTCCCTAGTCCTAGATTCTCAAATCAGAAATCCAACAATAGGTGCCATTGGAGATACAGGAGACATTAACATTACTGTCCACAAGTTCGGAGAATGTGGGAATTACTGAGACACTTAACTGGAATGTAATTCTGGTGTTATCCATTTTGCTAGCGTTCAGTCTTTATTTTAAATGGCCAGAGCTACTCTAGCCAATGGAGTTAGATGGCTATAATCACAATAGATTTATGAATGATGCTTAAAGGGCAAATGTCCCCAAAGACCCAATACATGATTATACATTCAAGCATCTACATAACTGCATACCGCTCTGCTGCTAGAGAACAAATTTGGGAGTAAACTGGTTAAAAACATCTTTGCTGCGTTAACAATTTGTAAAGTAGTTCATGGTGCTCTATCATTAGAGCTGTGGTAGGTTTTGAATGAGAAGAATGATTGCAGCTTTGTTTAATTTCTGTTGTCAAAGTTCCAGCAACTGTAGCAAGTTGTGGGGAAACTCCACTTTTTCCATGAGCAATATTTCAGAGTTCATCTTTGCACAGGAACAAAGGGTTCATCAGTGCCTGTTAACAGCTAATGAGCAGGAGACAGAATGTGAAGCGGCATGCATCGAGGAAACAGAAGTTTGCTGAATCGTAAGATACACAAACATTAACAAAAAACACTTTGCAAATCTTTTGCAAGAGCAAAGATGTTTTGATTATTTGTCTTGTCTTTAACTTGTTCTTTCACAAAAATATGATGTACCTAGACTTGTAATCTGTGTCTCATCCCATCGTGGGCCTAATGTATTACTCTAGCTGTCTCATACTATGTACTGTTGGTTTAGTTTGAACATTGTATTGCACTGAAAATCTTTTGGACTCAGGTATTAAAAGTTAATGATTAAAGGCATCCTTTGTTTTTGTTTTGTTAATGGAAATGTTACCAGAGTCTCACCTCATACAATGAGGAAGATGGAACTGACAACTGCAGATACATTCAAAACAAAAAGCACAAACGCTTGGTCCTCAGTGAGGATGGTGATGGGATCAAGTTTCAATACACATTCTAAGACATGTCCATTGCAATTTTGAGGGTGTGTTCTCCTCAAACCATGATGCAGTTGCACTGGAGTGGGTGCAGAGGAGAGTCACCAAGATATTTTTAAAAATAAGAGAATTGCAGATGCTGTAAATCAGGAACAGAAGTTGCTGGAAAAGCTCAGCAGGTCTGGCAGCATCTGGGAAGGAAAAATCAGTTAATGTTTCGGGTCTGGTAACCCATTTTTCACCAGGATATTGCCTGGAATAGAGCAATTCAGCAATGAAGAGAAACGGGATAAGCTCAGGTTGTATTCTTCAGAGCAGAGAAGGGGGAGGAGTATTGACACATTGATTAGAAAGCAGCTATTCCTCTTAGTTGAGTCAGTAACAACGGGGCATGATTTTAAAGTGAAAGGCATAGTAATATTGTCCGTACCCTCAAGCCAGGAGCCCCAGGTTTAAGTCCCAACCACCCAAGTTGTGCAAATAACACTCCTGAACACTTATCAAATTCAGGATATTTACACAGTTACACCTTGATACAAAAAGGATTTCACCCACCAGCCTAAGGGAAATGAGCTTGTCCGTAATTCAACACCAGCCAGCTCCAGCTTTGAGCATCATCAGTATAATGTTTTAAATTCACTCATGGAACCTGGCTCGGCCAGCATTTATTGCCCATCTTGAGTTGCTCCTTGAGGGTGGTGATGGTGAGCTGCCTTCTTAAATCACTGCAGTCCAAAGGCTGGTAAGGAGATAATTCCAGAAATAAGTTTTGAAAAAAAAAAAAACTGTCTAGTAGCAAGAAGTCTTTGACAAGAGACAGACAGAAGCAGGTCTCTATCAGAGAGAAGCAGGCCATTCAGGGAGAAAACAGCTGTAACAGCAGATGTACAGTCTGGCAATTTCCAAAACTGTCAAGGCTGAAGGAAAAGTAGTTCTGAGTGAGTTAATCTAAGAGAATAACTCCAGAAATAGAAGGCTGAGAAAGTGAAGTTTAAGGAGCCCATGTTAAAAAGAAATTAGTTATGTTAGTATTTTAAAATTCTCTGGAAGAGAAATTAACTAATGATAGCATCATGTGAATGCAGAAGTGCACCCAAAAATAAATTAAGTACAACCACAAACTGATCAAGGAACTTCACTGAGGTTTCAGTATCAGTAGAGTTGGTGTTGAGGTCAAATCTTTATTTTCTGATTTTTGTAATGTCAGTTATAAATAATCCTTGAATAGGGTAATATAGTAAACTGATTTTCTCCTTTTGAGTTCAAAACCTTCAATATTTTTTTAAATAAAAGTACATTAGCAGCGTCTTGGGAATATGTTCTGTGACTGACCTCACATGGTAAACAAAGTGCAAAAAAAAATAAAATTTGGGACCATTTAGCTGGTTTCAGTCTGGGATCATACTTGTCCAGTGTCACCATCAGCTAGCATCATAGTCAAATCCTCCAATAGCTGGACATTTCAAAGTTGTTTGAATCTTTTATTGTTCCCTTAACAAAGGCTGAGGCAGCTACAATCCAGTTTCAGTGTTCTTTAATACAGCCCAAGACAACAAACCGAATACAGGACAGGACACAACAAAAGCCAAACTTGGCACACAATTGAATGTGAATGGAGAACATTATCTCCAGGCCACATCAAATCCTTATTCAGTTTGTCCCCCACCTAAGGTTTAATCATGCGACAAATATCTTTGCTTTGTGAAATAGTTCTCTTGTAGCTGCTCAAGTCCGTCCTGCAAGAAACAGGAAACTCATTAATCAACCACATCAATCCTTGTGCGAGAAAACAGTATAGAAGTCAAAGCAGAAAGCTGTCTTTTCACCCCTGCTTAAGCCCCTGAACTGCTTCTGCCATTTGCCTTGTGGCTTGTTCTCAGGATGTGGCAGATGCCAAGCTGCATTTGTCATCCAACCATGAAGGACAGGAGTCACAGTCCCAGACCGGGTAAGGACCCCAGGTTTCCCTGAAGGACATTAGTGAACCAGTTGGATTTTATGACAATCTGACAGTTTTCATAGTCAAATTCAGGTCTGGTCTCCACATGGGCATAGAAACACCAGGAAAGACCAAAGATACTAGGATGATACCAGAATTGAAAAGATTATTTCCATCAGGAAAGCTAGGATCTAGTTTTCTACAGAAAAGTAGACTGCAGGGTGATGTAAGAGAAAGAATTAATATGAAGGGGTTCAGTAAGAGACATAGAACAGATGATCCCTCATTGTGAGAAAGTCCAAAACCAGAAGGTGAGAGAGGTGTCTAATTGGGAATTCAGAGGAAAGGTCTTTGTCCAAAGAGTGACTTAGAGTGTGGCCGTGGTTGAGAGGAGTAGAACAGAGGCAGCAGAGAGAAGGATTGATAAACAATAGGGAGAAAGAAAGAGGATGCGCCTGTTATGGAGCTGGAATTTCAATGCAATGTTATCTAGTGTATCAAGCACAAGTCAAAACCTCTTGTGCTTTCCCGTTGTGTTAAACTGTGGACATCACCTGTTCAGGCAGCTGTGCTCCCTTTCTTCGGCACCGTATCTTTAGCTTGATGAGCCTGAAGTACAGCAACAGCTTCCTCCACCTGAAAGAACGCAAAACACTATGGAATCTTCAATCTGCAGCTGCTTGTTCCTTGCATTAATTCTTCTGTGCAAGTCACTGGCAAGACCGGTATTTGTCCCACACCCCTCACTGCCCTCGGACAAAGTGGCTTGCTTGGCCATTTCAGAGAAATGTGTTAAGAGAGTGAATGAATCTTACTCAGGAGTTAGTGGTCTCTGCAGAAATATGGAATCACATATCAGCCACGATGTCTCAGTTGATGACAAGAACAAACCTGCATCTACACTCTCCATTCACAATCCCAGGACATCCCAAAGTGACTTGTCATTGATGGAAGTGTAGTCACTAATTTCCACATTGCAAGCTCCTACAAGCAGGACAGTAATGATGACAGATATTCTGTTTTTGTAATATCTGTTGAAATATAGCTAGTGGCAAGGAAAAAAAATTCTCTCTTCTTTAAAGATCTTGTCACACCATTTCAATGTCTTTCTAACGGGACAAATTGAGGCTTCAGGTTCACACTCCAGCTGTAAGATGACATTTTTAACAATGCAGCACCTCCTCGGTACACTCAATCAAAATCCTCAGGTAGGACATGAGCCCTCAGCCACCCGAAATCAAAGACAAGACCAAGGAGCTAAAACAAATAAGTTCTGGCAGTGTCTGTGGAGAGAACCGGACTAATTTTGAGTCTACTGTGAATCTCCAAGAACTTGCTGCTGCTGTCAGCAGTAGCCGTGCTTTCAGCTATCAAAGGCTCAAACCTGAATATTTCTTTCTGAAAACTCCTTCCTCTTTAGAAACTTTTGTCCAAGTTTGTGGTTATCTGCCCCTCATTACTTCCTCTTGTGGCTCAGTGTCACTTTGATTAATAATGCTCCCATGAAGCATCTTGGGATGTTTTGTCTTCAGAAAGGCTCTGTGCAATTTGTGAGCGCTTTTGAGGAGTTTGAAATGGGTAGTGTCTCTGGAAGATTTTACCAGATGGGGAAACTAATATTTTTGCAGGACTGTCACAGTTAGTCAGGACTTGGCATTGAAATCGTGGTGTCCAGATGTTGTATGGCCACCCGAGGGAGCACAAAGGTTTTGTTTCACATCATCTCTGAACAGACAGCACCTCCAATAACAGCACTCTGTCAGCACCACACTGGGACGTACCAGTCTAGATTTTACAGTCAAGTGTCTAGAGGGGGACTTGAACTCATCACCTTCTGACTCTCAAAAGGGGCATCAGTGTTTTGCACCACAGTGGACTGTCACTGTATGCTGACAGGAAAACAAGCAAATCTACAGAGGAACTTGACAAAATTTGACGGAGAGCTCAGAACACCATGGACCCTTTGCAACAAGGCGACTTCCAACGTTTCTGAGCTCCCAACACGGTGCGCGCAAATCATATACAACAGAAAGCAGGTGGTCAGCTGGTCTTCACTACAAGGAAGAATTCCTCTCTCAAAAGTGACGTTCATACATCACCCTAGAACAACCAGACTGCCTGTTTAGGAACACAGGAAAAAGAATATGTCATTCAGCTACCCGAGCCTGTTCCAACATTTAATAAAATCATGGCTGATCCGTGGCCTGACTCCATACACCTGCCTTTGGCTCATACCCCTTAATACCTTTGCTTAATGAAAAATTTCTCTCAGATTTAAAACTAACAACTGATCCAGCATCCACTGCATTTTTTGGAAGAAAGTTCCAAACTTCTCCCACCTTTTGTGTGTAAAAGTGCTTTCTAACATCTCTCGTTCAATCTGTCTTTGCCTTACTTTTGCCCAGTTTAACTACTTTAAAAAAAAAAAGGAGTATTACAAATATTTATGGGGACAGCCTGAAGCCATTTATTATTAAGTGCTTGGAGATGGATTGCAGAATACTCCAAACCACGAACAGCTGCTCAGAGACAAGAATTGAGCACAGAAATACCGAATCGACACTGAGATGCCTGTTAATAATTACAATTCCCCAACAAGTAACATTCACCCAGCTTCCACTACACAGAAAAATCACATTCCTACCTTGGAGCGAAGGGAATCCTGTGATTCTAACATGTGCAGGAGTTCAGAGTTATCGATCTCCAGTAGCATTCCGGTAATTTTGCCAGCCAGTGTTGGATGCATTTCCTGGATCAGCGGATATAGGCGCTCACCTGTACAAAACATACATACTGATCTTCCCTAGGTAACAAACAGCTCCATGAAAACATCAGAACCTGGAAATACTCAGCTGTCTAGTCACATCCGTCTCGATGAGACAAAATGATCAGAGTCATTCAGCAGGAAACAGACCCTTCGGCCCAACTCATCCATGCCGACCAGGTTTTCCAAACTAAAAACTCTTCCCATTTGCCTGCATGTGGCCTGTTTCCCTCTAAACCTTTCCTATCCACGTACCTGTACAAACGTCTTTTCAATGTTGTAATTGTATCTGCTCTATTACTTCCCCGGTAGTTCGTTCCATACACACACCACCCTCAGTGTGAAAAAGTTGCCCCTCAAATACCTTTTAAATCTTTCCCGCCTCACCTTAAAATATGCCCTCTAATTCTGGACTTTCTTACTCTGCAGAAAAGACCTTGGCTATTCACCTCATCCATGTCCCTCATGATTTTATAAACCTCTATAACGTCACACCCCTCAGCCTATGTTCCACTGAAACAAGTCCCAGCCTTTCCTTATAACTCAAACCCTCCAGTCTCAGTAACAGCCTGTAAATCCAGATTATTAATAACCATCCTGTATCAGAATTCTACATGGTACTCCAAAAGTGGCCTCACCAATGTATCGTACATCTTCAAGATGATGCCCCAGCTCCTGTACTCAATGTTCTGACCGATGAAGGCAAACATGCCAAACACTTCCTTCACCACCCTGGCTACTTTCAAGGAAAATGTACTTGCACCCCTTGTGCCTGTTTGACAACACTCCCTGGGGCCCTACCATTAACTGTGTAAATGCTGCTAAAATGCAACACCTCGCATTTATCTGCATTAAAATCCATCTGCCATGCCTCAGCCCTGTGGCCCGGTTGATCAACATCCCATTGGGTTCTTAGATAACCACCTTCACTGTCCATTATGCCATCAATTTTTGTGTCATCTGCAAACTTACTAAGTGTGCCTCCTATATTCCCATCCAAATCATTTACATACATGACAAACAACTGTGGGCCTAGCAGCAATCCTTGCGGGACACTGCCAGTCACAGGCTTCAGTCTGAACAACCCTCTACCACCACCTTCTGTCTTCTACCATCAAGCCAATTGGCTAGTCCTCCCAGGATCCCACGTGATCTAACCTTAGTAACCAGTCATTTTAAATGTTCCTCAAAAAGGGCCAGCACTTCAAAACCGATGTAGAATTTTCTTTTTAAATAAACTTCAAATATATAGTCAAAACAGAGAATGACGAGCTGAAAGCTATATCAAGAAAATCCAACATTAAGACTAGAAGTCAGTATGAGAAAACCTGAAGTAAGACACCAAAAACTGATACACTTCAGCATCATCTCAACGGAAACAAAATCGATTGATTTTCGGCTGCTAATTGCCAAAAATGGACGTTGGACTTGAGCTGGAAGATCAGGCACAATCTTACTGAATGGTGGAACGGTTTTTTTTGGGGTGGTTGGGGAAAAGGAAAGGAGGAGGAATCCAAAAGCCGCCTCCTGCTCGGATTTCTCCTGGGAGAGTGGAGTCTGAAGTCTATACTAGGCTGACAATGCCATAATTCACACAGCTGGGGTTTTGGGGTGGGGGGGGTGGAGAAAACAGATACCTGTGTCAACAAGAATCTATGGAACCTCCAAGAAATCAGAGTCTGCAAGCCCCACAGAAAAAGCAAGGAGACTAGCTACAAAACATTGCTTATGATTGTCAAATGGTTACACCAACAAGCTGCGTTGAGATCTCGTACAAATTACACGGTAGTTTACAGAAGCGTATATCAGGCAAAAATACGACCGAATCAAAGGAAAGGAAAACCGAACTGGTTGAGCAAAAGCCCGGCCAAAGGAGGGCAGAGGTGTAAGGGGGCTGCAGGGTGCGTGTTGGACGGAGTTTCAGAGCTCAGGACCCAGGTAGCTGAGGGTTGGCCTGGTCAAGGAGCAAAGCACAGGTTGAGAGATTGAAGTCAGAAGAGTGCAGGTGGGTTTAAAAATGCAGCTGTTGATTCGTTGTTGGGATTGAGGGGGAGTTACTCTCAAACACGTACCCAGCATCT
The DNA here is from genome assembly GCA_024137785.1 of Ginglymostoma cirratum. Lineage (NCBI taxonomy): Eukaryota > Metazoa > Chordata > Chondrichthyes > Orectolobiformes > Ginglymostomatidae > Ginglymostoma > Ginglymostoma cirratum. The sequence goes on from JAHRHZ010000138.1 coordinate 2,799,556, forward strand.
GTTTCTGTTCCTGTGGCAATGCAGCAGCCAACACCGAGGCAGTGAGAGGCACCTGACCATGAACGTGAACGGCTGGCTCAGACACCTACAATATCACCGCAAAAACAAAAACTATGAGCAAATCCAAATATTGGGCAGACCAAGCACAAAACCAAAAATTAACATGTCACAATAAAACAGAGCAGCAAGTGGTAATTCTATCCACTTTGATTAGATCACAGTGATATAGATTCACATTCCTGCCTTTGCTTCATACACCCTTCAGAAGTTAATCCATCTCAGTCTTAAACTTCAATTATTGCCCAGGATCTATAGCTTTCCAAGTGAGAAAGTTCCAGATTCCTGCTGCTGTGAGACGATATCCTGCCTGGTTTCACTGCTTGGTGGTCAATTAATGTTCGAACGCTTCATTTCTACCCCCCAAAAACATACCATGCCCCCATTATTCCTGCAGCCAATCCTACCAAAGCCAAGTAAAAGCTTTAAGCAGTGCTACTATGGAAACTGAGGCAGGCAATGCTCAAAAGGTGTTTAGCAAAATTTTTCTGAGGAGACAAAGCTCATGAGTCACAATTGCATTAATCACGATAAAGGAATGAAACAATTTCACTGCGGTTTTGACGTCCTGCAGCTCCCATTGTTGGAATAAACGCCTTTGCTGACTTTCCTCGTCAACCAAAAGATCACAATGGATCCTGCAATGGAGAATAAAAGGCAATATTTTTGAAATGTAGATTTTTAGCGGGCTGACAGGGTTGATGTGGAAAAGTTGTTTGCCTCTGGTCTGAGACTCTCCCTTAAGGGCAATCTCAGAATAAAGTAGGGGGGGGTCGCACATTTCGAACAGAGACGAGGAAGAATTTCTTCTCTCAAGGGGGCAGTGAGCCTGCGGAATTCTTTACCACTGAGGGCTGCTGAGGCTGGGTCATTGACTATATTTAAGACTGAGACAGATTTTTAATCGCTTAGGGGAATCAAGGGTCATGGGTAAAAGACAGGAAAGTGCAGTCGTGGAGCAGCAAAATCAGCCATGATCTCACTGAATGGCAAGGAGACTCAATGGGCTGAATGGCCAACTTCTGCTTCAAAGTCTCATGAGAAACATTCAAACAAAAATCTATGGAACATGTTCCAATGTGATTTTCAGATTATTGCCATTGTTACTCAATATTTCACAGAATATCTCTGGTCAGTACCTGCTGTGCACTGGGAGAGTGCTGGGTGTTACAGACTCCAGATGTGTATTTGTACTGGGGCAGTACCCTCACCATGGGCCCAGAAAGGACAGTACGTGGTCCAGCTGTCTGAGTCCCTATAGTGGCTGGAAAGTGCGAGCAAAGGATAATAAAAGGGTTTAAAAAGCACACAGATTGTTAATGTCATTCAATCATAAAAGCTCCATTTGCACTACAATGGGCTCCAACATTAATCCAGTTTCACTAAACCAGGAATAAAAAGACAACACAGACGGATAGTGTAGGGGTCAGGTTAAAAGGATGGGTAAGCGAGAGGCCACAAAATGCAACCAGAGCAACAGTAGGCCTTTGGCTCATCAGGTGTGCTCCTTAGGACCTCGGTTAACAGTCAGAACAAGATCTCAACTACATGACTATTTGAGATGATGGTTTTGGCTACTGGAAAATAAATAAGAGACACCAACTGGTTCACCAATGTCCTTTTAGAGACGGAAACTTACTGTTCTTACCTGGCCTGGTCTGGCCTATGTGACTTCAGTCCCACATTAACACACAGTCTTAACTGCCCTCTGAAATATAGCCATCAGTTCAAAACAACATGAATAAATGTGTTTGTTTAAAAAACTAGACAAAAATTGCTTCAGGTTTTCAATTCTAAGTGAATATTTGTCGCAAGAATCTCAATTTTAAGACTTCATTTGGCTCACAAACAGGAACATGTTTGTGTCATTGAATATTGTCTCTGAAAGGATGTACAACGGTCTGCATACAAGTGCCACCTTGCATTTGTATAGCGCCTGGAACTAGCAGAATGGCTTACGGCGCTTCATTATCAAAGACTGACACTGAGCTACATATGGAGTTATTAGAACAGATGCTCAAAATCTTGCTCGAAGTTTCAAGAACTTCCTTAAAAATAAAAGCAGGGGGAAAGTCGGAGAGGAAATTCCAGAGCTAGAGCATCAGTCACTGAAGTCACGGCCGCCAGTCGGGGGGTGCTGAAGGCGACGGTGCTAAACAGCCAGGTTTGTAAAGCACGTTCTGATGGTGCAGCCAACTCAGGAGGTGCTCACGCGCCTCCCCCGGAGATTTGTCTGTCTGTAGTAACCGAGTTACTCACCCACTCTCTGCGTGTTGGATGGGAGCTGGGGAACCTGGGTAGATGCTTGTCGGACGGTACTGATAGCCGTGGCCACTCGTCGGGGTGCAGTCCCTCTGACCGAGGGCAGCATGGTCTGGTAAGGGGCTGAAAACAAAAAACAAAATCCACACCATCTCGGCTGAGTTTAGAATCACAAACAGAACCTAGCAAATCTTAGCATCTAAGAAAACCAAAAGGAAAAAAAAGAACAAAATCCAAAATGCACTTAATATTGACTCAGTTAGTCGTGACACTACCAAACCCACCAGCTATCCCTACCCACGATCCCAGAATACAAAGGGGATGGAGGAAAATTCCTCACGAACCAGGTTCCATCCTCCAATTCAGATTGCTTCCCATTGGCAGTGCACAGGAGGGGAAACTCAGACAGAATTCCTTCTGAATGACACTGTGAACCAGTTCAACACCTTACCCCTTAACCTTCACAAGCATCTAACTTGGAGTTAGAAGATAATAAAGGAGTTGACCACCTATCAAAGCTACCAACCTTCGATAGCACCTTCCAAACCTATGGTCTTCACCACCTAGAGATGGACAAGAGCAGATACGTGGGAACACCACCCCCTGCAAAGTTCCCCAAGTCACTCACCATCTTGAATTGGAAATACATCGCTGTTCCTTCGCTGCCATTGGGTCAAAAATCCTGGAATTCCCTCCCTAAATGTGGGTCTATCTATAGCACATGGACTGCAGCAGTTCCAGAAGACAGCTCATCCCCCACCTTCTCAAGGGGCAGCTCTTGCTGCAGAGGAGTGGGGCTAAATTGGAATAGTGCATCACTGCAATTTAGTTGTAAAATTATTTATTTTGTTATAATAATTACAAAATAGCCAAGTGAGTCGAGCCCAGTAATCTCCACGGTAACATTTCAGCCTCTGAGTTCAAAGGTAACAGGGTGGAACCTTACACTTGGAGCCCAGAAGGTAGGATCTGAGCAAGGGATGGCCATTCACTGTGGGTACCTGTGTTGGTAGAAAGGATTAATGATGGCTTTGACCTCACCCTCTCACCCCAGTATATCTGGCCAGCAGTGGGTTACAAATTGGGTAGCAATCTGCTCTCAGACAAGTTGGTGTCCTTAGCACCCAACAAGTATAGGATTGAAACTGATCATCATCTATTGAAAAGGCATTAGAGTCAGGCAAAACATAACGACCTTTAGTCAGTGACACCAACATCCGGGCAGCAAGAAATAGCACAATCTCTGGATGTAAACTGTGAGGAAAATGGGTGGCCTTCATTGACAGAAACAAGAACGCAATTCAAAGTACACCCAAAAACATCAATTCTTTTATCCAGAGGCTGAAGAAAGGCAAAAAAAAGGCGCAGGTGTGAGAGACACAGAGAGAGAGGGAGGGAGGGAGGGAGGGAGAGCGAGCGAGCGCGAGACAAAAATCCCTTATTCCCAATTCCTTCACCTCCGTCTCATCTGCTCCCAAGATGAGGCATTCCACTCCTGGACATCCCAGATATCCTCATTTTTCAAGGACTGCAACTTTCCCCTGCAGTGGTCGAAAACGCCCTCAACTGTGTCTCCTGCATTTCCCGCAACTCATCCCTCACACCCCCTCCCCGCAAGAACAACCAAAACAGAATCCCCCTCGTCCTCACGTACCACCCCACCAACCTCCGGATCGAACACGTCATCCTCCGGCACTTCCGACATCTGCAATCCGACTCAACTGTTAAGGGCATTTTTCCCTCCCCACCCTTATCTGCTTTCCAGAGGGACCACTCTGTCCGTGACTCCCTTGTCCGCTCCACACTCCCCACCACACCCGGCTCTTTTCCCTGCAACCGCAGGAAGTGCTACACCTGCCCCCACACCTCCTCCCTCACCCCAATCCCAGGCCCCAAGAAAACCTTCCACATCAAACAGATGTTCACCTGCACATCTGCCAATGTGGTATACGGCATCCACTGTACCCGTTGTGGCCTCCTCTACATCGGGGAAACCAAGCGGAGGCTTGGGGACCGCTTTGCAGAACACCTACGCTCGGTTCGCAATAAACAACTGCACCTCCCAGTCACAAACCATTTCAACTCCCCCTCCCATTCCTCAGACATGTCCATCCTGGGCCTCCTGCAGTGCCACAACGATGCCACCCGAAGGTTGCAGGAACAGCAACTCATATTCCACTTGGGAACCCTGCAGCCCAATGGTATCAACGTGGACTTCACAAGCTTCAAAATCTCCCCTCCCCCAACTGCATCCCAAAACCAGCCCAGCTCATCCCCGCCTCCCTAACCTGTCCTTCCTCCCACCTATCCCCTTCTCCCACCTCAAACCGCACCCCCATTTCCTACCTACTAACCTCATCCCGCCACCCTTAACCGGTCTTTCCTCCCTGGACTGACCTATCTCCTCCCTACCTCCCCACCTCCCCACCTACACTCACCTTTACTGGCTCCATCCCCGCCTCTTTGACTTGTCTGTCTCCTCTCCACCTATCCTCTCCTCTATCCATCTTCTATCCGCCTCCCCCTCTCTCCCTATTTATTTCAGAACCCTCTTCCCCTCCCCTATTTTTGAAGAAGGGTCTAGGCCCGAAACATCAAGCTTTCCTGCTCCTAATGATGCTGCTTGGCCTGCTGTGTTCATCCAGCTCTACACCTTGTTATCTCGGATTCTCCAGCATCTGCAGTTCCTATTATCTCAGGACAAAACTTGCTGTCAAGTTTTGTGGTGAAGATCGCCCTCTATTGGTCATCCTATTCAATTCAACAGCTGGACAAAGCCAAAGCCAAAGCCAAGTCAGAAGGCCCGAAACGTCAAGTTTTCCTGCTCCTATGTTGCTGCTTGACCTGCTGTGTTCATCCAGCCCCATGCTGGTTATCTCGGATTCTCCAGCACCTTTTATCTCAGAGTCATACAGCATGGAAACAGACCCTTCGGTCCACGCTGACTATGTTCACAAACTAAATTAGTCCCACCTGCCTGCTCCTGGCCCATATCCCTCCAAACCTTTCATGTACTTATCCAAATGTCTTAAATGTAACTGTACCCACACCCAGCAGCACCTCAGGAAGTTTATTCCACATACAAACAACAGTTAAAGAAAAGCTTGCCCCTCACATCCTTTTTAAATCTTTCTCCTCTTACCTTAAAATATGCCCCCTAGTCTTGAAATCCCCCGCCCCAGAGAAAAGACACCCGCCGTTCACCTTATCTTCATCCCTCATGATTTTATAAACCTCTATAAGGGTCACCCCTCAACCTCCTACACTGCAGTGAAGGGTCCCAGCCTGTTCAGCTTCTCCTTGTGACTCAAACCCTTTTGAACAAGCTCCTGAGAAAGTAGCCATAACATTTTTATTTCGGGTTGATCCATTTTGTTTCTCCTTGCTGTAACTTTTTAACGTTGCAGAAGGGAGTAAGGGTTGACCAGCAGGATCCACCTTCCTGGGAAACGATGAAACCTTCACTTACTCGGAGGTCTAATCGGCTGGCCTGCCCAACGTTGAGAAGGTCGCATTGGGGTCACTGGAGATGAGGCATAATATGGAGTGCGATTTTGAACCTGCAAAGACCAGAATACTGAACAATCAGAACGCAACTCTCCAAATACCCAGAAAACACACTCAGTTACAGTAAAAGACATCACAAAACACACTGGAGTGTTGAATCAGTCTTCACTTTACATAGACCATAAAATTGAATTATGACAGCTGAGTATTCTATATAATAATCAGTTAGACTCACTGCCCAAGAAGGGACAACATGAACAGCTCATCTTGTACAGTGTCAGGGAGGCTGATGGGATCAGATAGCAGTCAAACCAGTCAATGACACACACTGGCCTGACCTGTCTCGGGTCAAACCATACGGTTAGTACATTCATTTCCAGGTATTATTGAGATTTTCTTGCTGATTGACTTTATTCTCTCAAGTTTGAGGAATGACAGAAACCTTTAGGATGGCAATTTAATGGGATAAAGTTAGTGGCACAGCATTTGCACTGTTATAGGATTGGAGAAGCGACAGTGAGAGCGGAGGCTATGAAGGGACAGAGTCATCACAGAACCACACAATCCTTACAGTGTGGAAACGGGCCATTTGGCCCATCAAATCGACACTGACCCCCCCCCCAAAGCATCCCAGCCTATCATTGTAGCACTACATTTCCCACTGGCTAACCCACTGAGCCTGCATATCCCTAGACACTATGAACAATTTAGCACAGCCACTCTACCTAACCTACACATATCTTTGTGGAACGTGGGAGGTAATCATAGCACCTGGAGGAAACCCACGCAGGCACAGGGAGAATGTACAAACTCCACAGAGTCACCTGAAGCTGGAATCAAACCCAGGTCCCTGGTGCTGTGAGGCAGCAGTGCTAACCACTGAGCCACCGTGCTGCCCCAGACTGGAGTTTCAGGGACGAGAGGAACAGGGGTGCCAGTAGCCATTGGGTCAGGTTGAATTTCGGATGAGTAGAATTCAGGGGGTGGAAATAGAAGACTGGCCAATGAAAGGCAACTTCATTCCAGAGACAACTAGGTTTCAGCAGCAACAAGCCAGGAAAGAGGTTGGGAACAGGTGACATGTTGAAGGTGGGAGTCAGAACTCTGCAGGATGTCAAACTTAGCCCAGGGTCAAACCACAAAGTTTTTGTGAATAATCTGGTTCTGTCAGACTTAGTGACCAACGCAAGGTGTGAAGCTGGTGATGGGAGATCAAGGCGATGGCTGTAAGTCTTCTAAATAATTAGCTGAGGTTGGGTAGCAGAGGGGATAGCTCATCCAGAATTGGATGCCAGACAGGCAAACTAGCAGTAGCAGCAGGGGAAGGGAGGCTGGGCGTCATCAGGCAACACAAAGCACGACCCCAACCTTGTCAATAACGGCCCGAAGGGGTGAAGGTAGTCGAGGAGGAGAAGAGTGTGTATTTTTTAAGAATAGAGATACTCCAGAGGTGATTTGCAAGGCTGGAAAGAGAGGCAAGTGGAGGGAGGGGGAGAAGCCAAGTGAGGGCAGTTTTATTCCTTTAGGTAAGAGGGGAGACATTGGAAAGCCAGCTGGACTAAAGGCCAAAACAGAACGGAGAAAGTCAAGGCCACTTGACAGTACCATTTATGGAGTTTCAGTCAGGCTGTTTCAGGGCTGCAGGAGTATAAGATATTCGAGTGCAAACAGAAAGCCCATGCAGCATTTACTAAAGGTCAGGAGCATGATCTTGAAATTTCCATGCCTGCTCCTGTAAGGCTTCTGTCCAATCTATCACAGCTTGGCAGGAACCACTGAGGTGAAGCATGAAACATGAAACATGCCCTCATTGGAATCATGGTGGAGCTGTCGGACAAAGACAGCTCAATATTGAAACATATTTTAAACCTTGCGTCACCGACCGTTGTTAAAACATGCACAATTCTGCAGTAAGCTGCTGGAGGCCAGGGCGTGAGAAGCAGTCATTTCTTTTAAATTGGATTCCCACATCCTGAGAGTCAATGGCAATCTCTGCGCTCACTCACCTTCCCGAGTTATCCTGAAGGATGGCTACAAGCTGCCTTCTCCTTTAATCTGAGTCAGTTCAATACCTTCCCTTTAAAGTAGCTTCTCGTTGCAAGAGTCAGAGATATTGGTGTGGGACTGGAGTTACTTATAAACCTAGATACAATAGACAATACGTGCAGGAGTAGGCCATTCGGCCCTTCGAGCCAGCACCACCATTCATTATGATCATGGTTGATCATCCACAATCAGTATCCTGTTCCTGCTTTATCCCCCTAACCCTTGATTCCATTATCTATAAGAGCTCTATCCATCTCTTTCTTGAAAGTATCCAGAGACTTGGCCTCCACTGCCTTCTGGGGCAGAGCATTTCATATATTCACCACTCTCTGGGTGAAGAAGTTTTTCCTCAACTCTGTTCTAAATGGCCTACCCCTTATTTTTAAAACTGTCCTCTGGTTCTGGACTCAATCAGCAGAAACATGCTCCCTGCCTCCAGAGTGTCCAATCCCTTAGTAATCTTATACATCTCACTCAGATCCCCTCTCATCCTAAGCTCAAGTGTGTACAAGCCCAGAAAACAAGCGTGGGGCTGGATTAACACAGCAGGTCAAGCAGCATCATAGGAGCAGGAAAACTTGACGTTTCGGGCCTAGACCCTTCATCAGAAATGGGGGAGGAGAAGAGGGTTCTGAAATAAATAGGGAGAGAGGGGGAGGCGGATAGAGGAGAGGATAGGTGGAGATGAGGCAGACAAGTCGAAGAGGCGGGGATGGAGCCAGTAAAGGTGAGTGTAGGTAGGGGGGTAGGGAGGAGATGGGTCAGTCCAGGGAGGACGGACAGTTCAAGGGGGCGGGATGAGGGTGGGGCTCGAGGTGGGAGGAGGGGATAAGTGAGAAGAAAAACAGGTTAGGGAGGTGGAGATGAGCTGGGCTGGTTTTGGGATGCGGTTGGGGGAGGGGAGATTTTGAAGCTTGTGAAATCCACATTGGGCTGCAGGGTTCCCAGGCTGAATATGATTTGCTGTTCCTGCAGCCTTCGGGTGGCATCACTGTGGCATTGCAGGAGGCCCAGGATGGACGTCGTCTGAGGAATGGGAGGGGGAGTTGAAATGGTTCACAACTGGGAGGTGCAGTTGTTTGTTGCGAACTGAGCGCAGATGTTCTGCAAAACGGTCCCCAAGCCTCCGCTTGGTTTCCCCGATGTAGAGGAGGCCACAACGGGTACAGCGGATGCAGTATACCACATTGGCAGATGTGCAGGTGAACATCTGCCTGATGTGGAAAGTCTTCTTGGGGCGAGGGAGGTGGTGTGGGGGCAGGTGTAGCACTTCCTGCGGTTGCAGGGAAAAGTGCCGGGTGTGGTGGGGCTGGAGGGGAGTGTGGAGCGGACAAGGGAGTCACGGAGGGAGTGGTCCCTCCGGAAGGCAGATAAGGGTGGGGAGGGAAAAATATCTTTGGTGGTGGGGTCTGATTGCAGATGGCGGAAGTGTTGGAGGATGATGCGTTGGATCCGGAGGTTGGTGGGGTGGTACGTGAGGACGAGGGGGATTCTTTTTGGGTTATTATTGCGGGGACGGGGTGTGAGGGATGTGTTACGGGAAATGCGGGAGACACGGTCAAGGGCGTTCTCGACCACTGTTGGGGGGAAGTTGCGGTCCTTGAAGAATGAGGACATCTGAGATGTACGGGAGTGGAATGTCTCATCCTGGGAGCAGATGCGGCAGAGGCAAAGGAATTGGGAGTAGGGGATGGCATTTTTGCAGGAAGGTGGGTGGGAGGTGGTGTATTCCAGGTAGCTGTGGGAGTCAGTGGGCTTGAAATGGACATCGGTTTCTAGGTGGTTACCCGAGATGGAGACAGAGGGGTCCAGGAAGGAGAGAGAAGTGTTGGAGATGGTCCAGGTGAACTTCAGGTTGGGGTGGAAGGTGTTGGTGAAATGGATGAACTGCTTGAGCTCCTCGTGGGAGCACGAGGCAGCGCCGATGCAGTCATCACTGTAACGGAAGAAGAGGTGGGGTTTAGGGCCAGTGTAGGTACGGAAGAGGGATTGTTCCACGTAACCTACAAAGAGGCAGGCATAGCTTGGGCCCATGCGGGTACCCACGGCCACCCCCTTTGTCTGTAGGAAGTGGGAGGAATTGAAAGAGAAGTTGTTGAGGGTGAGGACGAGTTCGGCTAAGTGGATGAGGGTGTCAGTGGAGGGGGATTGGTCAGTTCTGCGGGACAGGAAGAAGCGGAGGGCCTTTAGGCCATCTGCATGGGGAATACAGGTGTATAGGGACTGGACGTCCATAGTAAAAATGAGGTGTTGGGGACCAGGGAATTGGAAGTTCTGGAGGAGGTGGAGGGCGTGGGTGGTGTCACGGACGTAGGTAGGGAGTTCCTGGACCAAGGGGGTGAAAATGGAGTCTCGGTAGGTGGAGATGAGTTCGGTGGGGCAGGAACAGGCAGAGACAATGGGTCGACCAGGGCATTCAGGTTTGTGGATTTTGGGAAGGAGATAGAAGCGGGCGGTGCGGGGTTGGGGAACGATGAGGTTGGAGGCGGTGGGTGGGAGGTCACCTGAGGTGATGAGGTTGTGGATGGTTTGGGAGATGATGGTTTGGTGCTCGGGGGTGGGGTCATGATCCAGGGGGCGGTAGGAGGAGGTGTCAGAGAGTTGGCGCCTGGCCTCAGCAATGTAGAGGTCAGTGCGCCATACTACGACTGCCCCTCCCTTGTCCGCGGGTTTTATGGTGAGGTTGGGATTGGAGCGGAGGGAGCCTATCGCCTCCGCCGCGTCTGCTCCCAGGATGAGACATTCCACTCCCGTACATCTCAGATGTCCTCATTCTTCAAGGACCGCAACTTCCCCCCCCCACAGTGGTCGAGAACGCCCTCGACCGTGTCTCCCGCATTTCCCGTAACACATCCCTCACGCCCCGTCCCCGCAATAATAACCCAAAAAGAATCCCCCTCGTCCTCACGTACCACCCCACCAACCTCCGGATCCAACGCATCATCCTCCGACACTTCTGCCATCTGCAATCAGACCCCACCAAAGACATTTTTCCCTCCCCACCCTTGTCTGCCTTCCGGAGGGACCACTCCCTCCACGACTCCCTTGTCCGCTCCACACTCCCCTCCAGCCCCACCACACCCGGCACTTTTCCCTGCAACCGCAGGAAGTGCTACACCTGCCCCCACACCTCCTCCCTCACCCCAATCCCAGGCCCCAAGAAGACTTTCCACATCAGGCAGATCTTCACCTGCACATCTGCCAATGTGGTATACTGCATCCGCTGTACCCGTTGTGGCTTCCTCTACATCAGGGAAACCAAGCGGAGGCTTGGGGACTGCTTTGCAGGACACCTGCGCTCAGTTCGCAACAAACAACTGCACCTCCCAGTCGCAAACCATTTCAACTCTCCCTCCCATTCCTCAGATGGGATGTCCATCCTGGGCCTCCTGCAATGCCACAGTGATGCCACCCAAAGGCTGCAGGAACAGCAACTCATATTCAGCCTGGGAACCCTGCAGCCCAATGCTATCAATGCGGATTTCACAAGCTTCAAAATCTCCCCTCCCCCAACCACATCCCAAAACCAGCCCAGCTCATCTCCACCTCCCTAACCTGTTTTTCCTCTCACCTATCCCCTCCTCCCACCCCCATCTCCCATCTACTAACCTCATCCCGCTCCCTTGACCTGTCCGTCCTCCCTGGACTGACCTATCTCCTCCCTACCTCCCCACCTACACTCACCTTTACTGGCTCCATCCCTGCCTCTTCGACTTGTCTGCCTCCTCTCCACCTATCCATCCTCTATCCGCCTCCCCCCCTCCCTATTTATTTCAGAACCCTCTTCCCCTCCCCCATTTCTGATGAAGGGTCTAGGCCCGAAACGTCAAGTTTTCCTGCTCCTATGATGCTGCTTGACCTGCTGTGTTCATCCAGCCCCATGCTTGTTATCTCGGCTTCTCCAGCATCTGCAGTACCTTTTATCTCTGTATACAAGCCCAGTTGCTCCAATCTTTCAACATATGATAGTCCCGCCATTCTGGGAATTAACCTCGTGAACCTACGCTGCACTCCCTCAATAGCAAGAATGTCCTTCCTCAAATTTGGAGACCAAAACCGCGCACAATACTCCAGGTGCGGTCTCACCAGGGCCCTGTACAGCTGCAGAAGGACCTCTTTGCTCCTATACTCAATTCCTCTTGTTATGAAGGCCAGCAGGCCATTAGCTTTCTTCACTGCCTGCTGTACCTGCATGCTTGCTTTCATTGACTGATGTACAAGAACACCTAGATCTCGTTGTACTTCCCCTTTACCTAACTTGACTGCATTTAGATAGTAATCTGCCTTCCTGTTCTTGCCAAAGGGGATAACCTCACATTTGTAGATGTCAGATTTCCTTCCCCAGAACATAACTTAGTGTCTTCTGATAATCCCAACAGTTACATGGTGATTGCTTATTCCTGAAATATTTTATTCCCCCAACTGAATTTAAAAACTCAGTGGGATTTGAACTCTCAATCTCTAATCCTTAGACCAGTTTCCACAAAGACTGCAGCACAGAACTCAGTATTTGCATTCTTTCAAAAGAATGTTGGCATAGGCTAGCACCATGTCCTTGGTTCCTTTACCTGCGGCACAGTTGGCATAAAGTACCCAGAGTGTGCCAGGTGTTGAAACGAGCTGAGCAAGGGGTTGGGTATAGCTCGCATGTTCGCCAGTCGCTGCATGTACTGGTTGGTCAAATGTGCTTTGCGTTCCTCCTTGCGCTGAGCCAAGGCTACGTACAGGGGCTTGGTGCTGACAATCCGCCCGTTCATCTCCGTGACGGCTTTTGTTGCTTCTTCGGGTGAAGAGAAACAGACAAACCCAAAGCCTTTGCTGTGGCCTCCCTCAGTCATCACCTGAAAAATCAAAGACAACACGAGTTAGACATCACAGCAAACTCAGAGACAGGAACTGCTCCACATTGTTACCAACTCGCTTGTGATCACTCACCCTTACTCGAACACATCCAGTCTGGGAAGCTCGGGGATCCTTCAAGATACATTGTTAATTGCAAAGTCTCAGAATGTGCTGGATTTTTCCCAACTCCTCACTGCTTCTGTTGCACAACCAGCTACCTCTTTTCTAATGTCAAGAACTTGCTGGATTTGCATATTAATTCCCTATTAAAACACTGTCAAAAGGTAAGTCTAGCAATTAACAGAGCAAGGACCCTTTTAATGGTTAATGAAAAACGAAACAAACCTTTCCTGTCTCCTTCGTTACAACTTAAATCTGAGTTTCATGCTTCATGTGGCAAGTTGTTTGGCAACATCTAAAAAATTTATATTTAAAAGATTTTTTCTACATTTATTTTGTCTGTATTTCGCTTTCCGTCCAATCTGCCTTTTTCCCTTTGTCCCTGATTTAATTCACTAGATATCCTTTCCTTCTTTTGTTCTCAAAGTTTAAACCTCATTGGCTAAAAGCGTATGTGTTGGTCTCACCAATTTACCAAGAGCTCAGATCACTAGCAATCAACTCCAACAAAGTGCACCCCATGCCACCTCCCTCAAATTAGCTCCCCCCACTCCACAACTGCACATAGTGGCATGCCCCATTAAAGCAAGATCTGCTCCACAACCCCTGGATATCGGCAACAACAGGGATAAAGTAGCATTTATTAGATATCACAAACTGTGCGCAGACACAGCCAGTGAGGGAGATTTCACCTGGGTGAGAAAGAGGCTGAGCAAATATATCTGAGAGTTTCATTCAAAGTGGCAATTTAATTGGTCAACCTCAAGTTCACTTTTAGAGTAACCAGATTCTGACCGAGAACTAACAGACTTTAAGGAAGGAGCGTCTTGGTAAGCAGGCTGCTGTCTGACAATGCCAGATATCTGCAATTAGCTGAAATCCCTTGTCTGAATGAAGAGTTGATTCCTATAACAGGATATTAAGGTGACTCACCACCATTTCTATAAGAAAGGGTTTTTTTCTGAAAGTACACTGTTAGTAAGGCCGAACAGTGTAGAACAGTTTTGGAGAAAGGATCACTGGACCCGAAACGTTAACTCATTTCTCTCCACAGAGGCTGCCAGACCTGCTGAGCCTTTCCAGCAATTTCTGTTTTTTGTTTCTGATTTCCAGCACCTGCAGCGCTTTCGGTTTTCGTTGACTATATCCGGGAAATTGGTTAAAACTTGGAATCTGATGCAGAAGTGGAAGAGGTGTTTTAAGTAAGGATTCGTGCAGGAAGTAAAACTTGCTAAGTTTGGTAAAATGCAGGGAAGAGGGCTTTTTCTTTTGTCTGCTTTCAGTAAATTAATTGTTTAACAAGAAATTCCTATTAGCAATTGTCTTTAAATTGTAGTAAGTTAGAAAACTGTATAATTTTTAATAGTAGTAACTCTAGTTGAATTAAATGGAAAAACATCAGAAATAAAGCAAAGCCTGGGCCAATGCAATTACACAATATAAGGAATCAAAGACAAAATAAAAAGTTAATGCAAAGGAAATAAAGTTAAGACACGGCAGCACAGCTCAGTCAAGTGAAACGTGGGGCAAGACCGATTCTTATTGGTGCCCCAAATGTCAACATCTACAGGAAAAATTGCCAGCTGCAGAAACAGAAGGGTAGGCAATGGCCTAGCGGTCTTATTGCTGCACTGTTAATCCAGAGACCCAGATAACATTCTGGAGACCCGGGTTCGAATCCTGCTACGAAAGGTGGTTGAATTTGAATCCAATAAATATCTAGAATTTAGAGTCTGATGATCACCATGAATCCATTGTCAATTGTCAGGAAAACAAAACCATCTGGTTCACTGATGTCCTTTAGGGAAGGAATCTACCATTCTTACCTGGTCTGGCCTACCTGTGACTCCAGGCCCACAGCAATGTGGTTAATACTTAACTGCAATTAGGGATGGGCACTAAATGCTGGGCTAGCCAGTGATACCCTCATCCTGTGAATGAATAAAATAAACACACAAGCCCTGTATCTCAGAGCTCAAGTAGTGGCTGGAGTCTGTGTGGCATATCCATGAGGCTGAATGTATTATAAATAACATTTTCAAAAAGAGGTGGGAGTCTTGAAAAGAGAATGGGATACCACTAGCCAAAGAGCAACAGGAAGATAGGACAGAAGTGACAATCTCACGCTCACAAAAATCACTCTTCCATTTTGGAAGATAATGCAGGTGCTGGTGTTAAGGAGAGTGCAGATAGCTTGCCTACACAAGGGGAGAGGACAAACAGCAATAGGGGATTTGGTGCCTGTGGATTTGAATCAAGGACGGCAAATTGCCTCATTGGAGCCCAGGGTCAACAATAATATTCCTCTTTTTGGGGCGGGGGGGTGGGGGGGAGGAGGTGCACAAATGGAGGTTCTGGTCTACATCAATGTCTTTTATTGAGGAAGGGAAACATAGTTCTGTAATCAGCATTTAGGGAGCTAACAAGCAGGGACCTTAAAATCTAGCAATCTCTAGGTTATTCCTAGTGCCACACAGAAGTATACAGAAACAGCAGGCTAAGGCAGAGGAGTGTGGGGCTGGAAAGTTGGTGCAGGAAAGGGGACTTTACAGTCTTAAGACCGGCACTGGGGGAAGAGGAGACCTCGCAGGGCATTTAACTGACTTGGCAGGAGTGCTGGAACCAAGAGAGAATATTAAAGAAGCATTTCTAATTTACAGCAACTTACACACACACTCCAATATCAGGGTTCACAAAATACTCAGAGACACAGGTAGCACTAGTTTAGAAAAGAGTAAATTAATCAGAACAGTTAGAGTCAGGTAGAAAGTAATGCAATCAAAATTAGGGCTACACTGCACATATGTCAATGCAATACAAGCATTCAAGAGGGCTCTCTGACTGGTTATTTAAACAGGACCTAATGTGCAAGGACTTGAAAAGGCAGGGAAAGAGATGCTTATTTGGGCTAGTGCAGATAACAGGCCAAGTGGCCCCCGTTCAGCACGGCAACCCTTCTATGTTTCAAATCACAGCTCTGGCAGATTTTCAAGCCAGCTTTGAAACACCAGATTCAATTGTTCAACTTCTCAATGTAGGATCTAAACACACAAATCTCTGGGCTGCTTATCCATCAGCAAAGTTACTATACACCCATTCCTTTCAATAAAAACAAGGTCATTCTTTTCAAGAGTATCTCATCACAAAATCTAAGATTACACACAATTTAACTTTGTCAATCCTCCAAGTGGCTTCAAGTTAAGAATCAGTCCAGCGCCTCCCCCAGTTGTGACCAAATCTCCAACTGGATGGTTATCTTTGGTATAACGTCAGCTGTGAGATGTTTTGAAGTAGGGACATGGGTTTTTCTGCATGGCTGAAGGAATTAATAATTAAATTGAGAACATTTCTGCAGCCATGGTGAGTTTCTTTAAACCCCTCAAACTGTTTTCCCTTCAAGAACTAGTAAGTTTTTATTTAACTTGGGAATGTTTATGATTTAGCAAGGTAAACAATTGGGTTCTGAGGAAGGGTGACTTGACCTGAAACATTAACTCTGATTTCTCTCAGAGAGGAAGAACTTTCTCCATTTTGCTTTCAGTTTTGGGCAGTTCTGCAGACGTTGCGTGTAAATTTACACCTGAGAAAGGGACAAAATAGTTAGACTTGTTAACACTTGATTACTGTAGAATAAGGAGTTAGTGATAGACACACAGCACAGGCAGCACGGTGGCTCAGTGGTTAGCACTGCAGCCTCACAGTGCCAAGGTCCCGGGTTCGATTCCAGCCCCAGGTGACTGTCTGTGTGGAGTTTGCACGTTCTCCCTGTGTCTGTGTGAGTTTCCTCCGGGTGCTCCGGTTTCCTCCCACAGTCCAAAGACGTGCAGGCTAGGTGGATTGGCCATGCTAAATTGCCCATAGTGTTCAGGGGTGTGTGCGTTATAGGGGGATGGGTCTGGGTGGGATGTTCCAAGGGTCGGTGTGGACTTGTTGGGCCAAAGGGCCTGTTTCCACACTGTAGGGATTCTAATTCAAAAAAAAAAATTTGATCACACCTTGTCAAGGTGATTTGAAGCAGAGAACATTTAAGCTCAGGAGTATGATAGCTTCTTCCTGAAGTTATCAGATTTTCCAGACTGGAAGTTAAAATCAAATGAACCCATTAAGGTGATAGAGAAAGGGGTTTCCTGGTGTGAGCACCATGGTGGGGTGCTTTTGGCTACCACACAGGGTTGATTTGGGATCTGTAACAAAGTGCTATGAAAGATTAATGAGATTATATTTTATCACGTTTCAAAACCTTTAAACTTGGATTGTAAAGTGATAGACTGGTTTATTCCTTTTTATTGTAACTTTTTTTAAACCTAACACTTGTTTTACTGTTTAAAAAAACTGCAATATTGTATGTTTCAATGAGGGACCACCTTAGAATCACAGAATCCCTACAGTGTGGAAACAGGCCCTTTGGCCCAACAAGTCCACACCGACCATCACAGCATCCTCCCAGACCCATCCCCCTATAACCCACCTAATCCGCACATCCCTGAACACTACGGGAATTTAGCATGGCCAATCCACATATCCTGCACATCTCTGGACTGTGGGAGGAAACCCACGCAGATATGGGGAGAACGTGCAAACTCCACACAGTCGCCCGAGGGTAGAAATGAACCCGGGTCCCTGGCGTTGTGAGGCAGCAGTGCTAACCACTGTGCCATCGTGCCACCCCAAAACTCGATATCAAGCCAGGTTTGAGTCTGGGATCTGCCTTGTCCTGTAATAACATCAAATGGGAACATTGTGGGAAATTTCAGACCCATACCTTTGCACTGGTGATTGTTCCATATGGAGAGAATTCCTTCCTCAAACACTCGTCATCAATACCATCATCCAGATTCTTCACATACAAGTTCACTCCCTGAAAGACAAGAGCAAGTTGAACTTTTAGGACCAAGGCAGTGGGATGTACGCAGCAAAGTAGGATTGAATTCAGATCAAACTGACTGCATTCTCTCCATCCAATCCCTCCAAGGAGCTACCTTAGCTTTGCCAACATTTCCTCATTTTTCTATGGGATGTGGGCGTCACTGGCAAGGCAGGATTTGTTGCTCACGCCCTTCCACTGAGTGGTCAACTGAATGCTGGGCCATTTCAGAGACCAGTTAAGAGTCAACCATGTGTGCTCTTTTTGTAAATTTATTTTTTCATGGGATCTCTCTCTGGTGGGGCCAGCATTTACTGCCTGTCCCTAGTGGCTCTTGAGAAGGTGGTGGTGAGCTGCCTTCTTGAACTGTAGCAGTTTTTGCTACCCACAATGCTGTCGGGGAGTCAGTGCCAGGATTTTGACCCAGTAATAACTAGAGGAACAGGGATACATTTCCAATTAAGGATAGTGATTGCCTTGGAAGAGAACTTGAGGTGGTGTTCCCATGTATGTGCTGCCCTATTGTACACATCGCATCGAGGCTTTATTCATAGGGATATAGGAGGTTACAAAGATGTTATACAAGATATTGATTAGGCCACAGCTGGCGTATTATGTCGAGTCCTGGTGCCACACTTTAGGGAGGATGTGAATGCAGTGGAGAAAGTGTAGGAGAGGGTCGAGAGAATAATTTAGATGAGAAACTTCAGTGATGAAGATAGACTGAAGAAGTTGGGACTGCTCTCCCTGGAGAGTAGAAGGTAAATGGGAGGTTTGATTGAAGTTTCCAAAACTGAGGGGTCTGGATAGAGCAGATAAGGAGAAACTGTTCCTGATTAAAACTGTGCTCCCTGGTTTTCAAAGTGCTTGAAAAAGTAGTAAACACAATTGGACCAAAAGGAAAACAGCATGTTCACACCGTCAGTAAGTAGTTAGAGTATGGAATGCACTGCTGGGAGGTGTACTGGGGGCCGGGGGTTCCAGTTGAAGCTGTCAAGAGGGGCACTGGATGATTGTATTTAAATACAAATAACATGCAGGGTTATGGGGAAAGGACAGGAGATCAGCATCAAGTCAAAAAGCTACAGGCTGTTGGCTGAATGACTGCCTTCTAAACCATAAGAATTGAGACTTTGAGATAGTCCTTAAAGGTTGTGTTGGAAGGTGCTGTCAGGATACTTGGTGAGTTATTAAAGCTCATTTGTAAATAGCGCACACTACCACCATATTCCATGGGACACAAAGGGGGAAAATGTTAAAAATGGATGGATGTGGTGCCAATCAAGAAGGTTGCTTTGTCCTGGGTGGTGTCAAGCTTCGAGTGTTGCTGGAGCTTCCCCCATCCAGGCAAGTGGGGAGTATTCCATCAGTCCTGACTTGTGCCTTGTCGATGGTATTTGGGGAGTCAGGACCGGGGTTACTCCTACAGGATTCCTAGCCTCTGACCTGCTCTTGTAGCCACTATGTTTATGTGGCAAGTCCTATAAGTTTCTGGTCAATGGTAGCCCCCAGGATGTCGATAGTCGGGGAATTCAGTGACGGTAATGACATTGAATGTCCAGGGGAAGTGGTTAGATTCTCTC
Source organism: Ginglymostoma cirratum (assembly GCA_024137785.1). Classification (NCBI taxonomy): domain Eukaryota; kingdom Metazoa; phylum Chordata; class Chondrichthyes; order Orectolobiformes; family Ginglymostomatidae; genus Ginglymostoma; species Ginglymostoma cirratum. The sequence goes on from JAHRHZ010000138.1 coordinate 2,818,837, forward strand.
TTCTTGAAGATAGTCATTAATGGCATTTGGGTAATGTGAATATGATTTGGCCAGGTCTTATTGCATTTGGATATGGACCATTTCAGTACCTGTGGAGCCTCAAATGAAGTTGACTATTGTGTGGGCATCAGCAAATAACTTCATTTTTGGCCTAATGATGGAGGAAGGTCACTAATAAAGCAGCTGAAGACGGTTGGGCCAAGGATACAATCCTGAGGCACTGGGGGCCCTTCTGGTACAGCTGTAATGTCCTTACCTCTGAGCCAAAGTCCTGGGTTCAAGTCCCACCTGTACCAGAGAGTTTTGTAATACCATCACCAAACAGCGTGATTAGAAAATATATACCCTGAGGAACTCCTATATGGATGTCCTGGAACAGGGATGACTGACCTCCAACAACCAAAACCTTCTTCCTATATGCCATGCATGATTTCAATCAGTACAGAGACTGGGCCCTGATACCCATTGATTCCAGTTTTGCTACAGCTCCTTGATGCCACACTCGGTCAAATGCAGCCTTGATATCAAGGGCTGTCACTCTCACCTCACCTCTGGAATTCAGCTCTTTTGCCCATGTTGAACCAAGGCTGTAATAAGGTCAGGAAACCCCATGACCAAGGTGGAATCCAAACTGAGTATCACTGAACATGTTGTTCCTTTGCCAGTGCTTGGCTGGGGCGCAGCTAGTTCTGGAGCACGTCTTCAGTAACACTGCCATAACGATCCCCTCCCACCCTCCCCACCACCTTGCCTTCACATAGCCAGTCATCAGTCATTTCTTGATATTATGTGGAGTAAATAAAATTGGATGACGACTGGCATATGATGCTGGGGACCTCTGCAGGATGCTATGATGCATCATTCACTTGACACTTCTGGCTGAAGATTGATGAAAATGCTTCTTCAGCTTTGTCTTTTGCACTGACGCGCTGGGCTCTCATCTTTGACAATGGAATGTGTATATAGCCACCTCCTTCAGTTTTTGGTGCAATTGTCCATCATTCAGGACTGTGGAGCTTACCTTTAATCTGTTTCTTGGTATTGGTTAGCTCTTCAATCACTTGCTGCTCAACACGCAAATAACTTATGCAGCTTCCCCAGGCTACCAGCACATTTCCAGGTATTCCTGGTGCCACTCCTACATGCCTTCCTGCACTCACCACTGAGCCAGCGTGGATGGTAAAGGTGCAGTAGGGATATGCTGGGCCACAAGTTGACAGATTGCTTTGGAATACGATTCTGCTGTGCCTCAATGCACAGGTTTGAATTTCTAGATCTATTCAAACTCTATCCCATGTCAGCAGTGTTAATAGCACACAACACGATGGAGAGTGTCCTCAATGTGAAGGTGGGACTTGGTTTCCACAAGGGACTGCATGGTGGTCACTCTTACTGATACAGTCCTGGATGGACATAGCTGCAGCAGGTGGATCAGTAAGGATGAGGTCAAGGTCATGTATGGTTTTCCCTCATCACCTGCCAGACCCAGTCCAGCAGCAACACCCTTTAGGATCTAACCAGCTCAGTCAGGAGTGCTGCTGAGCCAGTAATGGACATTATGGAAGTGTGGGGGTAAACACAATTAAGTCTATGCTCTTATCACACTCAGCTCTTCCTCTGAACATGGACAAGAACTGATTCACCAACTGAGGGTGTCCCTGCCCATCTTTAACACAATGCCAGGGGATTACATGGGTCAGGAGTCAATGTTGAGGACTCCCAGGGCTGTTCCTCTCTAATGTTATACCACAGTGCCACCACCCTCCGGTATGACTGTCTGAAACAGTCTTAAAGTGTGTCCTTATGATTGAGGGTGTGACCACATCAGGCTTTTATTTGACTAGATTATGGGACAGCTCTCCCAAGTTTAACACAACCCCACCCACAAAGCTGGTGAGGGGAAATTTGCCAAGTCTACAGGGTTGTTGCTGTTGTTTCCAGGGCGTAGGTCAATGCCACATGTGTGGTTTATTTTCTAGTTTACAGACTTCATAATCTTTGATGCAAATTCTTTTTCTATTTCTCTTGCCAGCTTTCTCATACAGCACAGAAACAGACCTTTCAGTCCAAGATGATCATGTTCTCAAACTGAACTAGTCCCACCTGCCTGCTCCTGGCCCATGTCACTCCAAACCTTTCCTAATCATGTACTTATCCAATGTCTTTTAAACACTGTAACTGCACCCATATCCACCACTTCCTCTGGAAGTTCATTCAGAAGGCATTTAAGAATCAACCACATTGCTGTGGGTCTGGAATTACATGTAGACCACTCAGGTAAGGAAGGTAGATTTCCTTCCCCAAACGTTTCATATCAATGATCTTCTGTTAGAATGGGACAAATTAGGCAATGACTCTTCATCTCAAACATCAGCCATTCCCACCAGGCTTGCTAAATAATTCCAGCTTTTTCCACCTCATTTCAGATTTCCAGCATCTACAGTTTGATTATTTGTGGAAGATAATTTTGTTCCCTGTAGGTAGGGCCCTTAACAGGAACTGGAGGGATTCACAACAGGATTTCACAGAATCTTTCTGGCATGGCTAGGGAAAAGAATGTGAAATAAATCCTCCTATTGACAAGATCAGAGTATAGATGCGAACATGTCCTACTGGAACAAAATAACTGGTTAGGATTTAGTCCAAACCATGACACGAATTTCTGGGCACAGTTCAGGAAGCAGGTCAAGGCCTAAAGAGAGGGCGTGAAATAGATTAACCTGAATGATCCCAGTGATAAAGGGGCCAACATGGAGGGACCGAAGAAACTGGGATGAGATACACATTTAACAGTTCAGCATCTATTTTAAAATAGTAAGAAATCGCTCCTGAAGCTTTGATACAGGAAGCCACGACGTGCAGGTGCTGGTGTTGGACTGGGGTGGACAAAGTCAGAAGTCAAACGACACCAAGTTATAGTCCGACAGGTTTATCTGAAATCACACATGCTTTCAGAGCACTGCTCCTTCATCGGGTGTTGTGTGACCTCTGTGTGATAGGGGAACGCAGGACCGGATTTAAAATTTAGAATTAGTAATCACACTTTTAGGGCAGAGATAAGGTGGATTTTCATCCCTCTGCCTCAGAAAGCAGGGGAGGTTGGGTCCAGGAGTATTTTAAGGTAAGGTAATAGATTCCTGAGGGCCAGAAGTTGCAAGATTATTGGGAGTAGATGGAACTTAGAACACTAAACAGACCAGCCCTGCTCATATTGAATAATGGCACAGTTTTGAAGGGTTGAATGGCCTACCGCTGGTCCTAATTTGTACACTCATAAATATGTCTGAAGTTACAAACAGGATAAACCTTCACTGGATATAACTGGGTTTAGAAGGGAACTGTTCCAGTGAGAGACAGGCTTCACTTGAACCAGCATCCTGGTGCATCGATTAACTCGGGCTGAGGAGAGGGCTTTAAACTAGATCAAGGGAGGCTATGGTGGGAGGAAATCTAGGCTTCAAAAGCAAAAGAATCCGGCAGCTATTTAGGTAACCGGAGTGGGACAGGAAGGCACAGCGCAAAAAGAAAGGCAGTTAGGGTCAAAGAGGGGGAAAAAGTGGTACAAGAAGGACAAAATTAAGTGGTTCTCCATACAAAATTCACATACTATGCAGAACAAAATAAATGAATCAACACCACAATTAGACTTTAAGGGTATGGTCTCGTAGCCATGGAAATTAAAGCTGGGAGAATAGTTATTCAGGGGAATGTGACTTTTCCAAAGGACATGCAGGAAAGGGTGGTGGGGCAGCTTTGTTAGTACAAGACAGAAGTGGTATAGTAAGGAATGATCTAGGATCAGGTACAATAGACTCCATATGGGTTGAGGTAAGAAATAATTAGGGGAAGATGTAGTCTATGGGTCACCTACCAACTGCTACATTTTAGGACAGGCATTAAACGAGTGGATATGGTTTAAAAAAGATAATCCATTCATCTGGGAAAATCAAATTGGCAGAGGTAGCCACAAAGAAGAATTCATATAGAGTACATTTGGGACAGTTCCTTAGAACTATACGTCGTGGCTCCAATCAGGCTATTTTGTATTTGGTAATGTGTAATGAGGCAGGTTTAACAAACAAAAAAATCTGAGCAATAGACCCCCTAGGAAACTGTAATCTTAAGGTGGAATTTAGCTTTCAATTTGGGAGTGAGAAACTTGACTTGGGAAAAACTGTGCTAAACTTAAATAAGGGCAATCACAAAGTAATGAGAGTAGAGTTGGCAGGAGTGGACTAGGAAAGGAGGAGCTTGGCAGAAATATAATGGCTGAGGAACAATGGCAGACATTTAAAAAAAACTGGTTTATGGCTCATAGCAAAAGATACACCCCAGTGAGGAAGGGGGACCGAGGAAGGGAAGAGGCAATCATGGTTAACCGGGGAACATATGGAAGGAGGTGGGGTGAAGGCAAGGGACCGTAGAGAATGAGGCCAGAGAAATGAATGAGGCAGCTGGGAAACGGCAATTGAATAAGTATTTAGCATCAGTCTTCATAGTAGAGAGCATTAATACCATCCCAAAATTACTAACTACTCAAGGGGCAAAAGCAGGGCTGAGGGGTTGAGAGGGAATAAATATAATTATCAAGAGAGAAAGTATAGGGAAACTAATGGAGGTAAGGCCTGGTAAAACCCCGGACCTGATGGGATGCATTAAGATATTAACAGGATGTAGCTACAAAAATAACGGATGAACTGGTAATAATCTTCCAGGAATACCTCAATTCTGGAAAAGTCCCAAAGGTTTGGAAAACAGCCAATGTAACCCTTATTTGAAAAGGGAGACATGAAACACATAACTATAGGCCAGTTAGCTTAAATCCCATCATTGTGAAAATGTTGAGAGTCTATTATAAAGGATGGAATTAGCACAGCATTTAGAGTTACATAAAATAATCAACCAACCAGAGATAGCACAGCTGCAAGAGGAAATCATGCCTGATAAATTTAATAAGATTCCTTCAGGAGGTAATAAGCAGGGTAGAGAAAGGGAAAGCAGATGTAAAATGGATTTCCAAAACCACACATTAGGCTACTTAATAAGATAAGAGCTCAGCAAGTTGGAGGGTGTATATTACCATGGACAAAGGATAGAGAAAGCTGCAGTAGAGGGGGATTTGGGGACCCAAGTGCATAAATCTCAAAAACAAATCACATTCAGAGATAACAGGGAAAGCAAGTAGAATGTTGGTTTTTTTATTTCAAGGAGTATAAAAATTGGGATGCCTTCCTAAAAAATAAACAAGTTGCACACACTGACTACACCTAGAATACAGTGAACAGTTTTGTACACCTTATCTAAGAAAACATATACTGGCATCGGAGGCAGTTCAGAGAAGGTTCACTAGGTTGAGCGAGAAGGGATTTTTTTTTCCATGGGGGTGGTGCTGAGTAGTTTGCACCGGTCCTCATTGTAGTTTAGAAAAATAGGAGGCAACTTTATTGAAGCATACAAGATTCTCCTTGTGGCAGAGTCTCGAACCAGAAGGCATAATCACAGAGTAAGGGGTTTTTAAGAGTAATGGGCATTTAAGACACAGATAAAGGAGGAGTTTCCTGTCTCAGAGGGCAGTGAATCTGTGGAATTTTTAAAATCGCAGAATGCTGTTGAGGCTGGGACATTGAGTATTTTCAAGGTGGAGATAATGATTTAAGATAACCAGACTTAACTATTAGCTCATTGAATGTTGGAGAAGACTCACTGGGTCAAATGCATCCTTTGGCCCTACAGTTTATGGAGAATAGACAGCAAGTCATGGTGGCCCTGAGATAAATGGTTCAGTGTTAGAAAGAGGTACAGAAGTCTAGGTACAGAAGTCATTAAAATGTCAACAGAAAATAATGGAACAGTGTTCTTGATATCTAAAAAGGCTAGAATGTGTGTTCCCATGCATCTTCTGTTCTTGTCTTTCTAGTGGAGGAGGATATGGGTTTGAAGGTGCTGCCTAAGGAACCTTGCTGAGTTACTGCACTGCTTCTTGTAGACACTCACTGCTGCTACTGAGTGTCAGTACTGGAGGGAGCGCTTATCAAAACGGTTATGAATGGTTTTATTTATAATAAAACAATGATTTTGGGGGAGAAAATACATCTTTCCTAGTGATAAGAGGGTCCGTAAAATAGCAAAAAGAAAAAAAATTAAGTGAATTAGCAAAAAAAGAAAAAAAAAAAAAAAAGAGGACATAGGCTTTAAATAAATGCAAAAGTAAAACAGTTTATTAAAACTAGGAGATGCAATAACATTGTGGTATTAATTGCTAACCTCAAACCAAAGACCACAAATGGTCTGGGGACAAGAGTTTAAATCCCACCAAAGCAGATGCTGGAATTTGAATTCCTACATGATGATCTGGAATTAAGTGTCTAAGAATGATCATTGGAAAAACCCCATCTGGTTCACTAACATCTTCTAAGCAAGCTATCATCCTTACCTATCTTGACTTACATGTGACTCCAGATCTACAGCAAAATGGCTGACTCTGGCCTACTTGCCCAGTATCTGCAATAAACTCTGGCCTAGCCAGTGACAACTGCATCTCTTGAATGAAAAACAAATTTGCTATGTCCTTGGTTGTGAAGCCAGGAAGGGAAGTGCAAGCATATTAGACATTAACTTTCAAAGAGTGGATTTTTGGAAATACTTTGCAGAGATAAAATGTGGGAAAAGAACATGTGGATTAATTGGGCAACTCAGAAGAGCCAGTACCAAACAGCCTCCCTTCTGAGATTGCGTCATTCTGTTCTGTTAGAAAGGGCAATAATACGATGCAGGAAGGTCAATCACAAGCTCAGACAACACTGACCTGATAACGGCTGTTTCTCTCTTGCTTCATCAACTCAAACCTACGTTTCAGCTCGCTCTGTCGCTCCATCTTCTTCTGAGCACGGCCAACATATACAGCCCGGCTATTGATCTCTTTCCCGTTCATTTCAGCCACTGCCTGAATACAAGAGAAAAGATGGAGGGCTGGGTAGTATTTTGGAAACTGACTAGACCCAGCTCTCTCTCACGTAGAAAGCATGTCTTGTGACTATATCATCACGGACCAAGTTTCAACCTCAACGAGACCCATCGCACATACTAGACCAATTCTATGGGTGGCCAGCTAAACTCAGTCCATTTCAGCAGCTCCACTGGCAGGAGGGTGAGCGACCAGAAGACAAGTACAAAAGCGATCACCTAAACAGAACGTGTATGTAAAAGAAAGCCAACAAGTTTCCATCGTGCTGCACAAAAGTGTGGTGCAACCAGGTGCAACAGTAACTGTCAAACAGGATATTGGAGGAATACCTGGGGAAGAAAAGGGAGAAACTTTCAATCCTCTGATGAAACAACAGGGAGACAGAACAATTGGATAGCTTGGTCAAAGAGCCAGCATGACCTCCTGTGCTCTAAAATTACTGGAACATGAAGTCCAATTGCAGAAAATCACCTGAAGAAATGTTAGACATTGCTCTCGCCACTGATGCCCAGAGTTTCCAAAGGCAATAGGCCATTTACAATGAAACGTATTTTGAGACATTTGTATACAAACAGCCACAATAGACCATTAATTCATTCTAGATTTACACTGGGGCCTGGTTACATTGTTCGAGGGATATCACAAAGCACGAGGACATTTAGTCATGCACAACTCCTGAATGTCACCTGGGAGGAATTCCTTAAAATTCTCACCTTGCGAGCATCTTCATGCTTTTCAAAGTTAACAAAGCCAAATCCCTTGGACCGACCTCTCTCATCTGTCATCACCCGAACACTCAGCGTCTTTCCTTCAGAAAGAGGGAAACAATCTTGAAGACTGGTTGACACCACAGATACACTAAATAGGCCAAGGCCAAGTTAACCCAAATCTCTGCCCTCCTCCAACTCCAGACATTTATGTTGACCAGATTGCTTTCAATTCATCTTGGGTGTCTTCCAGTGCCCTGGAGCCCAATCCCTGGAATACCCTCCCCTAAAAGAATGGGGTGAAATGTTGTTTTCAGGGGTAGGCAGAATAATCAGATCACCAATGATCTTACTGAGTGGCACAGTAGGCTGGAGGGGCCAAGTGGCCTACTTCTGCTCCCAGTTCACACACACACCTCTCCTCCTCGCTCCCATCATTAAGGTGATTTTGAGCATGGGTGAAAGAACACAATACATGGTTGTGAAATTCCTGCTGCCCACAAAAGGTGGTTGCGTACGGAACCTAGAAAACAGGGAGGCAATCGAAGAATAAAGAGAACTCAACCAAATGGGACTGACAGGAGAAGGAACTTCTTCACTGAAAAGGGCACAAAGTTCAGAATTTTGTTCCCAGAAAGCTGTGCATTCTCAGAATGTGGTGTTTGGATACAAGGGAATTAAGGGGTAGAGGAGAGCTGTGAAGGTGGAGTTGAGTTGGGATAGATCATATACAGTCGTACTGAAAAGTGGAAAAGGCCGAGGGCCAAGTGCTTCCATTTACCAGATGTGAAGGTGAAATAGATTTACTGAGACGCCACCTTGTGCTGATTACTCTATGTGCAATATATTAAAACATTGCGGTGTTCCTGGAGAGCTGTGTCAATGGAGGGGAGTGAGGAGAGACAGCGAAAATGGTTAGGGAGACGCAGACCATCTCCTTTTGCGCACCACTTTTTGAAACTTAATCTTATTGTAAATTGGCAAATAGATCTTCACAGCATGTAGAAATACATGATACGATCAAACAGAGTCAGCATGGCCTTGTGAAAAGGAAATAATGCCTGAATTTTTTTACAAAACAGTCTGGAGGTGGTAACAGGCAAGATATTTATTTATTCATTCATTCACTCACAGGATCTAGGTGTCACTGCCTAGGCCAACATTTGTTGCCCAGAGGGTAGTTATGAGTTAACCACAATGCTGTGGGTCTGGAGTCACATGTAGGCTAGTCTAGGTAAGGATGGCAGTTTCCTTCCCTAAAGGACCTTAGTGAACCGGATGGGTTTTCCCAACAATTGATAAAGGTTTCACAATCGCCGGATTCTTAATTTTAGATTTTCTTAAAAAAATCATTTAATTCAAATTCCACCATCTGCTGTGGCAGAATTTGAACCCTGGTCCCCAGATCATTCAGAGTTGCTGGATTAATAGTCTAGTGGTATCAGCACCATTGCTTCCCCAAAGGATAGATAAAGGGGACTCAAAGGGCATTTGATAAGGTACAGATTAGCCTACTTATGAGCTCACAGTGTTGCGAGTACTGTAATGGCACGGAGAGGGGATTGGCTGGCCAATAGAAGACAGATTTGGGGTAAAGGGGCATTATTGGGATGGTGACCTGAAACTACTACAGGGCCACAGGATCAATGCTGGGACCACAATTATTTACAATATATATTAAAGTGATAAATAAGGAAAGAGAATGAATTTCAAAATTTCTGATGACAGATAGGAAAGCATGGTGAGGATGACAAACCCTGCAGAGGGATATAGGCAGGGATAATTGAGTACGCAAAAACTTCACAGATGGAATATAATGTGGGGAAATGTGAGGTCATGTGCTTTGGCAGGAAGAATACAGGAGGTGAACGGAACTGAAATTGAGAGAGATATAGAAAGAGTAAATTACAATAAGCTAGTATCCAGATTCAGCAGTTAATAGGGAAAACAAATGGACTGTTGGCCCTTATTTCAAAGGGAATGGATTACGTAAGTAGAAAGTTTTGCTAGAACTGGTCAAGTTATAGTTAGATCACAGCTGGAATACTGCAAACAGCTCAAGCCTGAAGAAAGTCAGTTTGTTTTCCCTCATCAGTTACTGCAAGCTGTGGCTCTTAGCCAATAAAGCAGAGACTTTATAACATGTGAACCAGTCACTCTGTACCTCCTGCAACCAAAAGTACCTGAACGAAGACTGAGGAGCAGCAAGCTCTGACAAGCCAAAAGGGTCACCTCAGTGAGCTCTGTGGACAGAGGCCACCGAACTGCCTTTCCAATCTTTCCCTCTGCCCAATACACCCTTTTCTGTCAACACAGAGAGGGAGTTTTCTAAGAGGGGTAGAGTTTTAACTGGGAGTTATATGTTCAACAGTTTGTAAATTATTTACTTGTAGTTCAAATCTATTTGTAATAAATAGTAATCCTTGTTAAGTATGGAAGCCTGGCCCATGCTTTCTATTAAACTGGGTTTAAAAGACAGCAAAATTAGGAAAGGTATAAAATCTTTAATGTTTGAGACAACTCTGGGAAAAGCGGGGTTTGATTTCCAGAGTACAATATCCACTCCGCCCTGCAGCAGCAGCTTGAGAAGAAGCTTCAGTGCCACACTGGAATGAATTTAAGGATGAAATAAACACTGGGCGTTGTCACTTTGTCTTATCTTGCAAGGATCTTTGAATAAACGAGCTGGGATGTTTCATTGCAGCTGTACAGGGTGTTGGTGAGACTACACATGATGCATTGTGCGCAGTTCTGGTCTCCCTACCCACAAAAGGATATATTTGCTATCAAGGGTGTGCATGGAAGACAGATTCCTGAGTTGGCAGGTTACTTGTACAAGGAGAGATCGAGTCAAATGAGTCACTGGAGTTAAGAATGAGAGGGATCTCATCATAACCATGTATTTCTGACAGGGCTGGACAGACAGGAAGCAGGGAATGGGGGCAGGGTACAGGAGGGGGGCAACATCTAGAACAAAGGGTTACAATCTGACAATATGGGTAAACCTTTTAAGACTGAGATAAAGAGAAATGTCTTCAGAGGGTGACGAACATGTGGAATTCTCTCTACTGAAGGCTCTGGGGCCAAATCACTGAACATATATTTAAGAAAGAAATACATTTTCAGTGACTGAAAACATCAGGGCTGTGGGAAGACAGTGGGAGCTGCACATTGACTGCTGCATTTCAAGGCAGCTGCCCACCATTTCCACTTTCAGGGCAACTAGGGCTGTGCCCAGTGAGCGATGCCCACATCCTAATGAATAAAAAAGTATGCTTTTAAAGGTTAAAGAATTGGACAGCAAAGTGGGCCTGATGGATCAAATCATCCACTCATGTTCTTATTCGTTATGATTTTCATTCCACCACAGCCTTGCCCCTCCCCATTCCTAATTTCCTCCAATACTTTGAGTTATCCGCACTAATTAATTGTGGCGTGCACAGGAGGCCACCATTGGTGGCTTCAGCTGCTTGGTCTCTAATATCTGGAATTCCCTCCCTACATTTACAGAGGTTTATAAAATCATGAGGGGCATAGATAGGGTGAATAGCCAAGGTCTTTTCCCTAGGATAGGGAGTTCAAAAACTGGAGTGAGGGAAAGATTTAAAATGAGACCTAAGGGCAGTTACGTGTATGGAACAAGCTGCCAGAGGAAGTGGTAGAGGCAACTACAGTTACAACATTTAAAAGACATTTGGACAAGTACATGAATAAGAAAAGATTCAAGAGATATTGGCCAAACACAGGCAGATGGGACTAGTTTAAGAGCAAGAGCCTGGTCAGTATGGACGAACAGGGCCAAAGGGCCTGTTTTTGTGCTGTTTGACTCTATGACCTTTCCCCCTCATCGTCTTCATTTTAAACACTACTTTAAAAAGCTACATCTGAACAAGCTTTTGGGCATCTAACCTAATATGCCTTATGCAGGTTGGTGTCTTACTCAGCTTTACAATAGTCCTGTAAAATGCCTTGGGTTATCACACTACATTAAAAAGGTGCTCTATTAATACAAATCGTGGTTGTTGATAGAAGACTTTCTTACAGAACACTTGCTGAACTCAAACCTGGATACACAGTCCTAATCAAAACCCAACTCCCTGTCCCCAAAAAAAAAAACAGAAAACTGCCATACCATCCAGCCTTGCGTTACCCACTGCTCATTGACTGGCTCACTGTCACCTCAAAACAGTTGTCCGAGTATCGCAAGGGATTTTTTTAAAGCTGCTCTGGTTTTGCAAAAAACTCAAACTAACCGAATGCATTGAAGATCTCTCTCAGTCTGGCAGTATTCATATCTTCTCCAAAATTCTTGATATAAAGGTTGGTGTATTCCAAAACTTTACTTCCAAATTCAGCTTCTCGTTCTTTATGTGATTTGAAGTGACCTACAAACCTTTTACAAACACAAACACCCAAAATTAGTCTCAGGCAAACAGCAGCAGGCAGGGGAAGGAGGGAAGAGATCAAAAAATACACCCTATAGATTTTTCTTCCGTACTAGTTGATGACAGCAAAGATTCAGCATTCTTTCAAGGAACAGCCCCTGATTAAAACAACAATCCAAAAAGACTGCCATTTTAAACTTGATTCCTGTTTTGCACCTCACTGACATTATTGACCCTGTGCATCACTGCTTTTTGTGCATAGAACTCCATCAATATTTTTTCATTAAAGGAAAATTTGCCACACAGTTCATGGGGAAGCATCAGTAAGAGAGCCTGTGTGTGCTGGATGATGTTTCATCCGAACATTGGCCAGAAAGACATAGGTGAAGACCTTGACTAGGGGTGGCTCCTCACTGCACTCCTCCTGCTCCACACCCACCCAAACCCCCTCCAAAACCATTGGGATATTGCCAAATGAGCTTAGCCCTGAAAAGACCTCAAAGTAAGGTAGACAACCCAAGGAGATTCTGGACTCAGCAACTGGAGAACAACAAATTCTGGCCAAAGGAGGAGAAACTGAGGAGCAGCAGAGCTGGGGTTAAATTAATTCAACTTCCTCACAAACGCACAATGAGTTTATGCAACCTCCCACTAAGCCACAAGGGAATTTTTCCCACATCATGGTCAACATTCATTCCTCATTCAAGCAGAATTTGAGCTCTCTGCTCATCACACTGCAGCTTGTGGGATCTTGCTGTGCTCAGATTGGCTGCTGTGTTTCCAACAGCAAGGTCGATCTCAAAATGGAGATGTAATGCATTTGGACAGAGGTTGTTAAAGTGCTAACGGCCCACCAACGGATCGGAGGGATTGGGGGTCTTGGGGATGACTGGGATGGAGGCGGAAATGTCTACTGGATGGAAAAACTTCAGCACGTAACACGGAGTCACCAAACCTAAAAATCTCTTTCACTCTGGGTTCATAAAACACGCTTATAGCCCATGGTCTCAGTCAAAAGATCAATATCTAATTTAGAGAGCAAACATTAGAAATTTGGACCCAAATTAGGAATTGCTGAAAGTGTGGCAGGTCTGCTCTGACCTGATGAGGAGAGGCAAGTGAATCTTCAAGCTGGAACATAATTTTAAACACAAACAATTATTGAACTCACTGTACCTCAAACAGTATCACATTGGAGCTTCTCTTTCACCAAGCTGATGTTCCTATCCAGAAGTGCATAAAATACCCAATTTATGTTGTTTGAAAATAAAGAGCACTTTTGGTAAAGATTCAGCAACATGTGTATTTGTTTAAAACCAATTATGTCAGCCCATTCTCAACATCTCTGCAAGGTTAACACCGCCAACGAGAGTGAGAACAGCACCTTGTTAAAACCACTAAGGCACAGCCCTGGTAAGTGACAACCTGCGGTTTGTTATGTTTTAAAGTGAGCAGAATCAACAAAACACACTTTGTTCAGCCTGTCCCAGACTTACACTTTTCGATCGTTCAGTAACATTCCATTCATCGTCTCAATTGCACGGGTAGCAGCCTCCTGTGTTTCAAAGTGTACAAAACCATATCCTTTTGATCCACTCTCATCACTGACAACCTGCACAGAAAAAGTTTTTTTTAAACAAGAAAGTAAAGTGCATTCTTTGGCACACCATCCCTCTCTCTACAGATTAAAACAAATCTGATTGTCTCCATTTGAATTGTTACCCTTCGTGTATCCAGAATTCCATCCACTGGGCACAAATAAACATTGGACAAATGCTCAATCTTATCTGGAGGTGGTTCATTGGACCCAAAACGTTAATGGTTTTCTCTCCATACATGATGCTGGACCTGCTGAGTTTTTCCATCAATTTCTGTTTTTGTCTCTCAATTTTATTGTTTCCAACGCCCCCACAAAAACATCACCCCTTCACCCCCCACCCACAAACAGGTGTACTTTTACTGGGGAGGAGATGGCCTAGCAGTATCATCACTAGAATATTAACCCAGAAATGCAGTTAATGTTCTGGGGATCCAGCTCTGAATCCCACCATTGTGGAAATTGAATTCAATAAAAAAAATCTGGATAGCCGTGAAACCATTGTTAATTGTTTTAAAAACTAATCTGGATTCACTAATGTCCATTAGGGAAGGAATCTGCCATCCTTACCTAGTCAGCCTACATGTGACTCCAGACCCACTGCAGTGTGAATGACTCAACTGCCCTCTGGGCAATTAGGGATGGGCAATTATTGCAGGCCTAACCAGTGGCACCCACATCCCATGAGTGAATATTACTGATCAACGCGATCAATTTCATTTATAACGTTGGGATATCTACAGCCGCAGTAGCAAGTTCCCTAACATTATTGACCTTCACTGGGTAACAGGAACATTTCTCCCCCTCTAGTTAGTGGCCACTCTCAATGACTCGACTGACCTTCTAATTTAAGACAGTCCCAGGCATACTCGTCCCCACAATTACTCTCACCAGCGAGTGTTAATTGCTAAAATTATAACCAATACAGGAATTTGGGTTGTGGCTAACTGCACTTTTAAGTAACCTGTGATCTCGGTACTCATGTATACATGTGGTGTCTGCACATGACATTCACAACTGTTATGGTGCAGGAGGCCATTCAGCCCAACATGCCTGCACCAGCTCATCCATTGAGCATCATGACCACGTGCCAGTCTCCTGTATGATCCCTCATCCCCTTGCACTTTATTTTCATTCAAATTAAATGCCTGAATTGAATCTGACTCCACGTTTCCAGCACTGCCTACTGTAAAAATGTTTCTCCCCATTTAAGCTCCTCAATTTTGTACCTAAATTTTACTTCCCGCAGCTAGCAAGGCAAGATTTGAATGCATGTAAACAAAGCCTCACCCAGACCTGTGAAATACTAACCAGCAGCATTAGCACCAAGTCAAAATTAATCACTGTGGCTGCTTCCGCCCCTCAGGCACCGAATCCTGACAGATTGTTAACTGTACATCACACGTGCATTTATCTATGTGGCTGGCCACACAATTGCAGCCAAAGCCACAATTCAGGCTCATCATGATTTGTAGTGGACAGCAGGAAGTAGAAGCATTTCCCTGTCAGACCGGGATGGATCCAGATACACGACCACAAGTTCCTGACAGTCCCAGGGAAGGGCTGCATAGTCTGAGCTGCTGTCTTCCAGGGAACAGCTTAAAACCAAGGCTCTGCCTAACCACTCAGGTGATCCAAAATAATTGCAGTAGCTCTTTTCTAAGGAGAACAGGGAAATTCTCCCCTCATGACCTGAGATACTTAAAAGACCTGTAATAAGAGAGATCATCTGGCCATTACCATGTTACTGCTCGCAGGGTTTTGCTGTGCATGGCCTAGTAGCCAAACTGCAGCTCCTGTGGCTCATACAGAACATTTGGGATGCCCTGTAGTCATGAGGCATTATAGAAATGCAAGCCTTTCTCAGCATATCAAGGCAAAGTTTCACCTTCAAGCATTACAACATTTAAAAGGCATCTGGATGGGTACATGAATAGGATGGGTTTAGAGGGATATGGTCTCTATGATTCTCTGGATGGCAGCCCTGCATAGGGAGGTGACGCTGCTGTTGCACACTCACCACCCAGGCTCTTACCTTGCAGGACAGAATGTTCCCGAAAGCAGAGAAGGTATCGTACAAAGCCTTATTGTCAATGGACTCATCCAGGTTTTTGATGAAAATGTTCCCCACTCCCGATTTGCGCAGAGAAGGATCCCGCTGAGACCACATGATACGTACAGGGCGGCCCTTAATCACCTCAAAGTTCATAGTGTCGAGGGCACGCTCGGCTGGAAAGAGACGGAGGAGAAATTATTGTGCTCGTGGAATACTTCCAACATTTTCCTCAATGTGAACACTAACGCTGAGATTTAACACAAGGGCTATTTAGAATCTGACAACTGAGTTGATCAGTCAGCTCATCAACCCTGCACTGGCTCTTTACCAGAACTACACAAAAATAATCTCAAAACTCCCCTACACCATACTCCCTATGGCCTCAGAAACATCGGAACAGGAGTAGGGAATTCAGCCCCTCGAGCTTGTTCTGCAATTCAATGAGATTATGGCTGATCTGTGGCCTAGCTCCATATACCTGCCTTTGGCCCATATCCCTCAATACCTTTGCTTAAAATATACATCTCAGATTTAAAACTAACAACTGAACCAGCATCTAATGCCATTTGTGGAAGAGTGTTCCAAACATCTACCACCCTGTGTGTAGAAGGGCTTCCTAACATCTCTCCTGAATGGTCTGGCCCTAAGTTTTAAAACTATATCTCCTGGTTCTAGAATCCACAAGCAGCGGGAAGAGTTTATTTTCATCCACCCATTCTTTATGAGTTAGGGGCAGTAGTAGGTGAAGGGCAGCACGGTGGCTCAGTGGTTAGCACTGCTGCCTCACAACGCCAGGGACCCGGGTTCATTTCCACCCTAGGGCGACCGTCTGTGTGGAGTTTGCACGTTCTCCCCATGTCTGCGTGGGCTTCCTCCGGGTGCTCCGATTTGCTCCCACAGTCCAAAGATGTGCAGGATATGTGGATTGGCCATGCTAAATTGCCCATGCTAAATTGCCCGTAGTGTTCAGGGAGGGGTAGACTAGATGGGCTATAGGGGGTTGGGTCTGGGTGGGATGCTCTGAGGTCGGTGTGGACTTATTGGGCCAAAGGGCCTGTTTCCACACTGTAGGGATTCTATGATGATGTAGCCCATTCAGCCCCTCAAAGCTACTCTGCCAGTCAATAATTATGACCTCAACTCCATATTTCTCACTACCCTGAATAACCTCTGACTCCTTTAAGATTCTCAGTCTTAAAAAGTAATTGATGATTATATTTTCTGTGACTTCAGATGTATTAGTTACAGAAAAAAAGATAATAGTCCAAGAGTCATTGATCTTTTGCAGCATGGAAAGAGGTCTTTCAGCCCATTGTGTTGTGCTGTTCATCAAATGTCCATCTATTTTAATCCCATTTTCCAGCACTTGACCCGTATTCTTTTGTGCTATGTTTTCATTTCTATCACTCCTGGGCCAAAATCCTTCTCTCAACCTTACGATAATCTTAATGAACTTTCACCATTGAACTCATTCACTAAAGGGCAGGGGTGTGGGGAAAGGAAGAAATAGCTTCTCATAGCTACCTCGTCTATATCCTTTATACACTTTGACGTGTAGCCCTTGCTCTTTCAATAGAATAGAGATGTTCAAAATCACGAGGGCATCACAGAGCAGAGAGAAAAACCACTCCCATTGGTGAAGGGTCAAAAATTGGAGGACAATGATTCAAAGTGATTGGCTAAACGAGAATCGGATGAGCAGTTGGAGGGTAAGATTTGCAGAGATAAAGAGAAAAGGTGGGGGTAATGGGATCAGTTGAACTGTTCAAACAGAGAGCTGACAGGAACTTATTGAGGCCTTCTTCTGTTACTCCAGGCAGAGTCCCAAGTTCCGCTTCATATCTGGAGATTTCTACCATCTTGTTGAATCGGAATATTCTCATTGCTTTCTGTAATAGGGTGACTGAGTCTTTAAAAGGCCCTCAACTATGTCCAACCATTACCTTGTAGTAGCCTGTTGCTATGTTTTTTCTCATGTACAAGTTCCCACTTACAGAAGCTAAAATGTGAACTTCTTTAAAATTAATGTTGTCTGCCCTCACTGTCAAGGAATTATTTCATTCAACCCAAGGTCCCTCTGTTCATGCCAAAACCATCCGAGGCAAGACAAAGCAATGGTAGTTAACCAAAGTAGTTAAAGATTCTATTAGATCAAAGAAAGGGGCTTATCAGGATGCCTGAAAAAGAAATGACAAAGCTGAGGATGGGAAACAATTTAGAACCCAAAGGAGGATCACAAAACGGATTCAAAGAAAGACTATGAACACAAGTTAGAGAGGAACATAAAGGCAGACTGTAAAAACTTCTTAAAAAAATTAGTGAGGCCCCACTGACTGGAAAGAGGCAAATGTAACTCCACCATTTACAAATTAAGGAAGAATAGCAATGTGAAGTACAGAACTAGTAGGAACTGCCGATGCTGGAGAATCTGAGATAACAAGGTGTAGAGCTGGATGAACGCAGCAGGCCAAGCAGCAGAGGAGCAGGAAAGCTGATGTTTCGGGCCAAAATGTCAGCTTTCCTGCTCCTCTGATGCTGTTTGGCCTGCTGCGCTCATCCAGCTCTGCACCTTGTTATCTCTGAAGTACAGAACTGTTTGTTTGACATCAGTAGGGAACATGTTAGTATCTACTGCAAACTTTGTGATAACTGAACACTTAGAAGAGAATGGTTAAATTGGGAGGAGTCAACATGGCTCTATGCAAGGGAAATGATGTTTGAAAAACCTTGGAGTTTTTTTGAGGATATTACATGTAGGATTGACAAAGGAGAACCAGTGGATATGGTGTCTTTGCATTTTCAGAAGCTTTTGATAAGGTCCCACATTAGTAAATAAAATTAGATAATTTGGGAGGGGCAAAATACTCATATGGATTGAGAATTGGTCAGACAGAAATAAAGAGGGGGATTAAACATGATATTATTCAAAATGGCAGGCTGTTACTCGTGACGAATCACAAGGGGCACTGCATGGTCCACAGCAAATTACAATCGGTATAAATGTTTTGGATGTGGGCACCAGTTATTATATTCCCCAGTCTGATGTCATCAGCAAATTGAGTAGAACACAAGTTGAGAAGAACGTGGAAAGAGGAATCAAGAGGACTTAGCCAGGCTAAGCAAAAAGACTACAACATGGCAGATGGAATATAATGTGAATAACTATGAGATTATCCACTTTAGTGGGAAAAAAAACAAAGGCAAAATATTTCTTAAATAGAGAGTTATTGGGAAGAGTGTGTGCGTGTATGTACAAAGGATCCTGGCTATTATTATTGAGAAATCATTAGAAACTGGAATGTAGCAGCAGCAATTGGAAAGGCAAATGATATGTTGCTTTCATTGCAAGGGGATTTGAGAACAAGAATGAAGAAGCAAAAAGAAACAACGAAGAACTGCAGGTGCTGGAAGTCAGAAACAAGAACAAAAAGGACGAGGGCAGCAGATACATGGGAACCAAACCACACTGCATCCCCTCGTGGGAATTATCATTGTTCCTTCATGTCACTGCGTCAAATCCTGGAATTCCCTCTCCCAACAACATTGTGGGTCTAGCTACACCCCAGGGGCCGCAGAGGTTCAAGGCAGCAGCTCACCATCACCTTTTGAAAGGCAACAAATGCTGGCAGGCCAGCAATGCCCACATCTCATGAGCGAATTTTTAAAGAAAAGTTTATTTTATCCGAGATAGTGACCAGTCAGGCAAATTCACCATTTTTGTGGCACAATTGGTCATTTGTGACGACTCCGGGAAAAGTGGGGCTCAATTTTCAGCATACTATTCCCACCAGGTCATGGCAAAAGAAAAATTTGCTGCTATCGTGGGAGCGTGCTGTGCACAAATTAACTGCTGCATTTCTTTATATTAGAATGACCCCAAACTGCAAAATTATTTTCTGCTTTGCATGTTGGGAAGTTCCTGAAGCTGTGAAAGGCACCACATAACTGCAGGTTCTTTTCACAACTAGTATTCTTCATTCCGGAAATGCAAACATTGGTAGATTTCTAGCTATTAATGTGATACTGATACAGCCTGGATCTCATTGAATGATGCAGTAAGCACAAGGGGCTGAATGGCCTAGTCCAAGCTCCTATGTTTTACCAATTAATCAAGGAAACATGAAAGGAATTGTTATGGTCCAAACTGGCAAAGTAGGCCTGAAGGCCAGTTCCTACACATCTCTTATGATTAAATGTGTCCATTATTTGTGGATTCTGTAATTAACCAGGATGAATTTGGAAGGCCCATCACTCCTTGGAATGCTTTGGCACTCCACAAGGAATTTTAGCAAAGACAAAGCCCTCACTTGCCCCACTCACCGTCAGCAGGTTGCTGGAAGTTGATGTAAGCGTAGCCCAGGGATCGTCGGGTGACAACATCTCGGCAAACTCGGATAGACATGACAGGCCCAGCAGGAGAGAACTTCTCATACAGCATCGCCTCGGTGACATCAGGGTGCAGGTCCCCAACGTACAGTGAGGCAATCGGGTAGCCGGGCCCAGCTGCGTTCATTTCTGGTGGCTGCAGCTGTCCAATTCTACAAAGACAGGTCAAGTGTTTTCTCAATAACAATAAACACATAACAATTGCTGGAGAGAGTTGGAAACTTCTTAAACAAACAACACAGTGCTTTACAGGCAGTGGAGGGACAAGGCTGCTCTCTGTTTAAGCATTACTCTCCCGACCAATTCTGGTTTCACTCCTGGAATACTGTGAACGATTCTGGTCCCATTATCTAAAAAGTAAACTAGTGCTGGAAGTAGTCCTGAGGAGGTTTGCTTGATTAATCCCACATCTGAGGGATTTTCTTGAGGTATTGCCTGTGCTCGTGGGAAGGAAAGGGGACATTTTGAAATAAGCATTCTTAGGGGGCTTGTCAGGGTAGATGTGCCGTGGTTGTTTCCCCTTGTGAGAGTCTACAACCAGAGGGTATCATCTCAGAGTAAGGAGTCACCCATTTCGGACACAAAAGAAGAGGAGTTTCTTATGGTGTACAGAATCTATGGAATTCTTTACTGCAAAGGGCTGTCAAGGTTAGGTCAAGTATATTCAAGGCTGAGATAGATTTTTAATCAGGAAGGGAATCATGGGTTTTGGGAAAAGGCAGGAAAGCGGAGGTGAGGATTATCAGATCAGGCATGCTCTTGTTGAATGGTGGAGCAGACTTGATGGGCTGAATGGCCTACTTCTGCTCCATATCCTATCTCCATCTTTAGATAAAGAACAGGTAAAAACAGAGCACGTGGCTTTGGTTAGGGATAAGAATTTCTCAGCCACATATTACAGAAAATTAATACTAAAGGCAGCTTCTGATCACTATCCAGAGACCTGCCGCTGGCCTCCCCCCATGTCTTCCCCTGCTGACAAGGAGCTATAGGTTTAGCTCAGTTGGCTGGTTTGTGACAGTGATGTCAACATGGGTTCAATTCCCACCCTGGTTGAAGTTACCATGGAGCACTCTCCTTCTCAACCTCTCCCGAGCCAAGGTGACCCTCAGGTTAAACCATCACTTGTCTCTCTCTAATGAGAGTGCCTTACCAGACCATAGGGCTGAGACTCTAGATGAGAAGATTAGTCACGATATCCCCACAGTTCAACAACCACTAAACTCTCACTATGTAGGGCTTGTTACTGTGAACAAATAGCTAATAACTACATCCCAGCAGACTCTGTAAAGAAAATTGGAAGCAATTTGTTTCTCCGAGCAGAGAAACACACACTGGGGGGTGAAGTAATGACGGGGTTGTTGGAAGTGTACGCTTGATGAATACAGGGAAAGAAAAGTACACTGCCAAAGTTAAAGGGAAAATTCATTAAAAAATAAAACAGCTTCAATTTGACCACTGACCATTGCATTGTGATTCAGCCAGGGCTCAGTGGTAACACTCAGCTGTGAAGCATAAGGCTCCATGTTGAATGCACACACACAAGGCTGAGTACTAAAATCCCAGCACCATAGAGGGTACCACACTGGCAGAAGTACCATCTTTCATATGGGTCATTAAACCAAGGTCCAGCCTGCCCCCTCAGATGAACATGAAAGACCCGGGAAAGGTATTTTGGAGGAGAAAGAGGACATTATCTTCAGTGTCTTGGCCAATACTTATTTCCTATTCAACATCACACAGATATCGGAGCTTGCTGCGCACAAAACAAACACCATTTCCCCATTTACAAATAACCATTATTCAAAATCTGTTAAAAAGAGTTGTGTCTATCAAAATTTACCAAGGGTCCCTATTAGAACACCTCCCAAACCTACAACTACTTACATCTAGAAGTGGAAGGGCAGATACATGGAACACCACCCCTGCAAGCCACTCACTATCCTGACTTGGAAATATATCGCTGTTTCTTCAGTGTCACTGGATCAAAATCCTGGAATTCCCTCCCTCAGGGTATTGTGGGTCAACCCACAGCACACAGACTGCATCGGTTTAAGAAGGCAGCTCACCATCACCTTCTCAAGGGACAACTAAGGATGGGCAATAAAAGCTGACCCAGGCAACAATGCCCACATTCCAGTGAATAGAAAGAAAAAAAACTGGCTGTGCAATAATTTCAGACATCTGGTGGTTGTGAAAAGTAATATATACACACTCAAGGGATCAGTTAACCCATTTGGCTGAATCGATGGTTTGCAATGCAGAGTGACACCAACAGTGTGGGTTCAATTCCTGCACTGGCTGGGGTCATTGTGTATCTCTCTTTCTCATTCTCTCCCCTCCCCTGAGGCATAGCGACCTTCAGGTTAAACTATCCGTTATCTCTCTCTAATGAGGGATCTGATAAGGCAATGGTGATATTACCTTGACATAGAGGCATCTTTGTTAATAGATTCTTTGACATTCCAAATTGTTGAGAGTGTATAGGCCATTGATACCACTTCCTAAAGAAAAGTACTAAAATTAAGCCATTCAGCCACGATGGACAAAGAATTAGGTGCAGACCCTGGACTGAGCAGTAGGTACTGCATTTCATGGACATTGTTAAACAAACAGAACCCACTGCAATACAGTATTGGCAATATCATTAGAAATGGACCCATGCAGTTAAACTTCAATAAATCCTAGAAGGTAGACTGAAGGAAGATTCCCTCTTGCTTCCACAATCAACTTACACTGCCTCTCTCCAGGACAGTTTCTGCTTTCCCTCCAAACATGAGAAATAAGGACTGAATTCTTCACAAAAGAAACCCAATATACTTTCAGAGATAACAAGGCATAGAGCTGGATGAACACAGCAGGCCAAGCAGCAAGACAGGAGCAG
Organism: Ginglymostoma cirratum; assembly: GCA_024137785.1. Classification (NCBI taxonomy): domain Eukaryota; kingdom Metazoa; phylum Chordata; class Chondrichthyes; order Orectolobiformes; family Ginglymostomatidae; genus Ginglymostoma; species Ginglymostoma cirratum. The sequence goes on from JAHRHZ010000138.1 coordinate 2,841,816, forward strand.
GAAAGCTGATGTTCGGGTCTGGACCCTTCTTCGGAAATGTACTTCCACCTCTAGGAATATTTGCTGGAATGTAGTCCAGGGATAGAGTTGAGGATGTCAGTCTAATGGCAGTCATTTGACCAGCTCAAACCTAATGAAGCCTAACCTCCCACTTAGTAGACAAAAGTGGAAAGATACTTGTGGGGAAGACAAAGCTTGTTTCATGTGTGCCACAATGTAGAGAAACAATGAGTATCGGAACAAGAGGGAATGTTGCTGTAAACACCTAGTACAAGACTATTCTGGTCACCTTGCAACGAACACCATTGGAAAGCTACTGGGATAAACTAAACTTTGACCCAACTCCCAGCGAAATTCTCAGGGGTCAGAATCCTTCTTGTTAAATTACTCACCAATGATGAATGAAGAACCCATTGTAATCACATCAAGTTACACAAACCGCCTGTTTCTCACTGGAAACATTAACTATTTCTCTCTCCATAGCACCTGCCAGACCTGCTGAGTTTCTGCATCAGTCTGTGTTTGTGAAACAAACTCCCTGACCCTCTAAACCACTCTGCTCAAGACAAGGAGTTTCAAGCAGACCTCAGGGAGGCCTGAAGAAACTTTTACTCCAACTTCCCGATTCGACAGTGACTCCCTCTCCCCACCCAATGTGATCCACCTTCAGAGAGACCCACAGAGAGGAAACAGTCCCTCAACAAAAAAAATCAAAAATTCTCTCCAAAAGGCTCCCAGCGTTCGTTTGCAACCAACCCAATTTGGGGGATTTCAAATGCTTCCTACAGACATTCCCACTGACACTTAAAAAATTAAGTCAGTAGAAATAAAGATTTTACTAACCGCGGTAATCAAACGCCGTCTTGTTGCTGTTCCACTTTAAAGACGCTATTTCTGCTTTTTATAAAAATACATACAGTATATTTCATTTATCTGATACAAATGCAGTTAACTCTTAACCCAGTCCCCATGAAGGCAGTAGCACTCCCTCCCGTGGAAAATAACCCTAGGGACGGAGTCTCAGCAAGTGGAGCAGGGGTGGGGCTGGAGACATAGGGACAGCTAAATAAACTCGTTAATTCCAGGCAGATTGCTGGGATACTCTGTCTCCAATAACGTTATTATTATGCTTGAATCGGTGACCAAATCGTTTCCTCTTTAATTGGACTGTTAGGAATGATTTATACACGAGTATAGGCGCCACAAATACTTGGACGTCATTTTATGTTTCATCCTCAAACCACACACGCGTCAGGAATGATCAGTAACGCTGTACTCCTGTCGCTACCCTTCACTCAAAAGGTGGGCTGTCAAGGCCGGCTGGGCTGTTCCGCACACGGAGCATCACAACTGGAGCAGTACCGACTTGCACTTGCTGTTAAACAGGATCATTTTAACAGAAACAGCAAAGGATTTTTGTTTTACTGGGGAGGGGTTTTAGTTTGTCCCAAAGTAGAATTTCAACTCCAGCTTTCGCCTTCCCTCAGAGGCCACACAGTGGTTTGAAGAACAACAAATTAGCATACAAAATCTGTAAATAGCTCAAAGATTGACCTCATCAGTAGGGATCAATGATCACCAATACACACCATCAGTAACAGCAGGAGGCCATTCAGCCCGTTTCAGCCTGTCCTATGAATCAATGAGCTATGGGTGTGATCTGTGTCTAATACCACCTAATTGCAGTGGCTCCAAATTCTTATCTAGCTTAAGTTTGCACTATAAAAAAAATTATTAATTGAGCTGACATTTACTCTTTTCTCCATAGAAATGGAAATACCGAGCAGCATCTGCAGACAGAGAAATAGGATTAATATCTCAGGTCAGTGACCTTTCATCAGAACTTACTTCATGTGGGATAGAATTCTACACTTTTACCACTCTTTGTGAAGGCAACTTGAGAGAAAGGGAAATAGAAAGGATTCTGACATAATATTTTTCAGTTTACACCCTGGACAACAATAATTCCATTTATAGAATCATCGAACTTTACAGTTACAGAAACATGTCTGTACCAGCTCCTAAAAGACCTACCCAGTTAGTCCCATTCTCCAGCCCTATCTCTGTAGTCCTCTAAATTCATCACTTTCAAATATATATATGTGGTTCTCCTTTGAAACTGCTTATGGAATTTGTCTCCACCACTCTCCCAGGCAGTACATTCCAAATCCTATCAACTCTCTGATTAGAGAAATTTCTCCTCATCTCACCTCGAACACAATCTTGAAATCTGACAATCTTGAAATAGTGATCCCTGGTTACTGACATACCAACTAATTGTTTAAAAAAAACAGCAAGCCAGGCAGTATCTGAAGAAAAGGAACAGTCCCGAAGAAGGGTAATACGCAAAACATTGACTGCTCCTTTCGTCCAGATGCTGCTTGTTTACCTTGGATTCCAGCATCTACAGGTTTTTTTGTCTCTAATTGTTACAAAAGATTGCCATTGACAAAATTTTAATTTGGTGCATGAAATTCTCCGGAGCTAACGTGATTATTCTGCCCCTCACTCCACAGAGGGTACACTCCTCCATAACATGTAGAGATAGTAGGAACTGCCGATGCTGGAGAATCTGAGATAACGAGGTGTAGAGCTGGATGAACACAGCAGGCCAAGCAGCATCAGAGGAACAGGAAAGCTGAAGTTTCGGGTCTGGACCCTTCGTCAGACATTTAACATTTGACATTTAAACCTACCTGATTCACAAATGGTTGGAAATTTGTTATCCTTCCCTAGTCTCTCATACATGTGACTCCTGGCTGACAGTAATGTGGGTGAACAAACACAGAAGTTGCTGGAAAAGCTCAGCAGGTCCAGCAGCATTTGTGAAGAAAAAAACCAGAGTTAATGTTTCGGGTCCAGTGACCCTTCCTCAGAACTGATGGTAGCTAGGAAAATATCAGTTTATATGCAGAAGATAGGGAGGGGAAAGGGGTATGGAGTAAATGATAGGTGGGGCTAGAGGCCAAGGAGAGAGAAGAGCAGTTTGATAGACAAAGGAATTGATAACAATCTGGCTAGGAGGGTGAATAGTTGTTAATAGGGTCTGTTGGTGATTAACAATAGGTAGTGTATAATGGCAGACTATGTGATGATAGGGCCTGGTGTGTGGGGTTGGGGGCTGGGACATGGGACAGTTTAGGCCCTAAAATTATTGAACTTGGTACTGAGTCTGGAGGGCTGCAGGGTCCCCAAGCAGAAAATGAGTTGTTGTTCTTTTAGCTTGCGTTGAGCTTCGCTGGAACTGTGCAGCAAGCCAGAGACAGAGATGTTGGCCAGGGAACAGGATGGTGTGTTAAAATGGCAGGGAACAGGTAGCTCAGGGTCTTTTTTGTGAGCAGAATGTAGATGTTTTGTGAAGCAGTCACCTAGTCTATGCTTCATTTCCCCAATGTAGAGGAGGCCACATTGTGAGCGACGAAAGCAGCAGAAAAGATTCTGGGAAGTGCAGGTGAAGTTTTACTTCACTTGTAAGGTATGTTTAGGCCCTTGGAAAGTGGGGAGGGAGGAGGTAAATGGGCAGGCGTTACACCTTTGCCAGTTGCAAGGGAAAGTGCCATGGGGTTGTGGGGAGTGTTGGGGTGGGCGACTGTTAACTGTGATACAAAAGGTCTCTCAAGTCATTTAGTTCAAGTGCGTTTTGCAATAAATACTGGGCTTGCCAGTGACACCCACATCTCGTGAAGAAAAATAATACGATCCTGGTGTCATGGAAGGATCTCTGTTGGGACCTCAACTGTATTCATTAACAACTGAAGTTATGGGACAGAAAACAATTTATCCAAATTTGCTGATCATACAAAGGTAGTAGGTAGCAGTGTGTAACAAAGTGCAAAATTATTTATGGATCAAGACGCAGGGATAATCCTGAAATTTACAGACCTGAGAGTCTCACTTTGGTGGTAGGGAAATTAAAAGAAAAGATTCTCAGTGACAAGATCTATACACATTTAGAAGCAAATGGACATTTTGGCGATAGACAGGATGGTTTTGTGTGGGGGAGGTCGTGCCTCACTAACTTGATCAAGTGTTTTGAAGAGGTGATGGTGATAATTGATGAGGGAAAAGTGGTTGATGTTGTCTATGTGGACCTCAGTAAAGCCTTTGACAAGGTCCCTCACGACAGACGAGTACAAAAGGTGAAGTCCCATGGTATCGGGGTGAGCAGGCAAAATGGATACAGAACCGGCTTAGTCATAGGAGACAGAGGGTAGCAGTGGAAAGATGCTTTTTGGAATGGAGGGCTGTGACTAGTGGTGTTCCACAGGGATCAGTGCTGGGACCTCTGCTGTTCGTGATCTACATACAGGTTTTGGAGGAAAACGTGGCTGGTCTAATTAGTAAGTTTATGGATGAGACAAAGATTGGTGGAGCTGCAGTTAGTGAAGACGATTGTCAGAGGTTACAGCAGGATATAGATCAGTTGGAGGCATGGGCAGAAAATGGCAGATGAAGTTTAATCCGGGCAAATGTGAGGTGATACATTTTGGAAGGTCAAGTACAGGTGGAAATTATACAGTGAATGGCAAACCCTTAGGAGTATTGATATGCAGAGGGATCTGGGTGTGCAGGTCGACAGATCACTGAAGGTGGCAGCGCAGGTAGATAAGCTAGTAAAAAAGGCCTATGGCATGCTTGCCTTCATTGGAAGGACATTGAGCATAAGATTGGCAAGTTATGCTGCAGCTTTATTGAACTTTAGTTAGACCACACTTGGAATATTGTGCACAGAACATTTCTGTCCCATAACCTCAGTTGTTAATGAATACAACTGAGGTCCCAACAGAGACACCAGGGTCATATTATTTTTCTCCATGAGATGTGGGTGTCACTGGCAAGCCCAGCATTTGTTGCAAAATTACTGAGGTGGTATGGGCTGAGGTCAGAAACAGGAGAGGAGAGGTCACACTGCTGGGAGTTTTTTATAGGCCTCCGCAAAGTTCCAGGGATGTGGAGGAGAGGATCAGCAAAAGATTCTGGGCAGGAGTGAAAGGAACAGGGTGGTTATTATGGGAGCCTTTAACTTTCCCAACATTGACTGGAAATGCTATAACTCTAGTATGTCGGATGGATCGGTTTTTGTCCAACGTGTGCAGGAGGGTTTCCTGACACAGTATGTCGAAGGGCCGACAAGAGGGGAGGCCACACTGGATCTGGTACTTGGTAATGAACCAGGCCAGGTGTTTGATTTAGTGGTAGGTGAGCACTTTGGAGAGAGTGACCATAATTCGGTTACATTTAGTTTAGCGATGGAAAGGGATAGGAACATGCCACTGGGCAAGACTTATAGATGGGGGAAGGGCAATTATAATGCGATTAGGCAAGACTTAGGAGGGATAGAATGGGGTAGCAAAATGCAGGGCATGGGGACAATCGAAATGTGGAGCTGGTTTAAGGAACAGATATTGCGTGTCCTTGATAGGTATGTCCCTGTCAGGCAGGGAGGAAGTGATAAGGTAAGGGAGCCTTGGTTTACAAAAGAAATTGTATCTCTTGTTAAGCGGAAGAGGGAGGCTTATGTGACATTGAGACGAGATGGTTCAGATGAGGCGATGGAGAGTTACACATTAGCGAGGAAGGATTTAAAGAGAGAGTTAAGAAGAGCAAGGAGGGGACATGAGCAGTCATTAGCAGGTAGAATTAAGGAGAACCCTAAAGCTTTCTATAGGTATGTGGGGAATAAAAGGATGACTAGGGTAAGAATAGGGCCAGTCAAAGACAGAAGTGGGAAGTTGTGTGTGGACCCTGTGGAGATCGGAGAGGTGCTAAACAAATATTTCTCATCTGTTTTCACTCGGGAAAAGGAGAATATTGTAGAGGAGAAGACTGAGATACGGGCTATTAGACTTGAAAGGATTGAGGTTAGTAAGGAGGAGGTGTTTTCAATCCTAGAAGGTGTGAAGGTAGATAAATCCCCTGGGCTGGATGGGATTTTTCTGAGGATTCTCTTGGAAGCTAGGGAGGAGATGGCGGAGCCTTTGGCCTTGATCTTTGAGTCGTCATTGGCTACAGGTTTAGTACCAGATGACTGGAGGATTGCAAATGTTGTGCCCTTGTTCAAGAAGGGCAGTAGAGATGACCCAGGTAATTATAGACCAGTGAGCCTTACATCTGTTGTAGGAAAAGTTTTGGAAAGGATTATAAGAGATAGGACTTAAAATCATCTAGCAAGCAACAATTTGATTGGAGATAGTCAACATGGATTCGTCAAGGGCAGGTCGTGTCTCACAAACCTCATTGAGTTTTTCGAGAAGGTGACCAAGCATGTGGATGAGGGTAGGGCAGTTGATGTGGTGTACATGGATTTCAGTAAAGCCTTTGATAAGGTTCCACATGGTAGGCTATTGGAGAAAATGCGGAGGCATGGGATTGAGGGAGATTTAGCAGTTTGGATTAGAAACTGGCTCTCTGAAAGAAGGCAAAGAGTGGTGGTTGATGGAAAATATTCAGCCTGGAGTCCGGTTACTAGTGGTGTGCCACAAGGATCTGTTTTGGGACCACTGCTGTTTGTCATTTTTATAAATGACTCGGACGCAGACATAGGTGGATGGGTTAGTAAGTTTGCAGATGACATTAAAGTCGGTGGAGTGGTGGGCAGTGTGGAGGAATGTTGCAGGTTGCAGGGAGACTTGGATAAACTGCAGAATTGGGCTGAAAGGTGGCAAATGGAGTTCAATGCAGATAAATGTGAGGTGATGCACTTTGGGAAGAATAATAGGAAGGCAGAATACTGGGTCAATGGAAAGATTCTTGGTAGTGTGGATGTGCAGAGGGATCTTGGTGTCCAGGTACATAGATCCCTGAAAGTGGCCACCCAGGTTGATAGTGCTGTTAAGAAGGCATACGGTGTGTTGGGTTTCATTGGTAGAGGGATTGAGTTCCGGAGCCGTGATGTCATGCTGCAACTGTACAAAACGATAGTGCGGCCTCACTTGGAATATTGTGTACAGTTCTGGTCGCCCCATTACAGGAATGATGTGGAAGCATTGGAAAAGGTGCAGAGGAGATTTACCAGGATGTTGCCTGGTCTGGAGCGAAGGTCTTATGAGGAAAGGCTGAGGGACTTGGGTCTGTTCTTGTTGGAGAGAAGAAGGCTAAGAGGGGATTTAATAGAGACATACAAAATGATCAGAGGATTAGATAGGGTGGACAGTGAGAGTCTTTTTCCTAGGATGATGACGTCAGCTAGTACGAGGGGGCATAGCTGCAAATTGAGGGGTGATAGATTTAAGACAGATGTCAGAGGCAGGTTCTTTACTCAGAGAGTGGTAAGGGCGTGGAATGCCCTGCCTGCCAACGTAGTTAACTCAGCCACATTAGCGGCATTTAAACAGTCCTTGAATAAGCATATGGATGATGATGGGATAGTGTAGGGGGATGGGCTTAGATTAGTTCACAGGTCGGTGCAACATTGAGGGCCGAAGGGCCTGTTCTGCGCTCTATTGTTCTATGTTCTAAAATGTGGTTCTAGTCACCACACTATCAGAAGGATGTGGCTGCCTTAGAGAGGGTACAGAAAGGGTTTACCAGTTTATCAGTTTTGAGGAAGGATCACTGGACCCGAATCATTAACTCTGATTTTCTTTCACAGATGCTGCCTGACCTGGTGTGCTTTCCCAGCAACTTCTGTTTTTACTAGGATGTTGCCTGGTACGGGGGATTGTAGCTCTGAAGAAAGGTTAGATAGACTGGGATTCTTTTTACTGGAATGTCGGAAGTTGGGGGCGACCTAATAGAAGTTTATAAGATTGTGAATGGCATGGATAGAGTGAAAAGTATGTGGCTTTTTCTCAGGGTGGAGGAGTCAATTACTAGGGGACACAGGTTCAAGGTGTGAGAAGGGAGTTTTAAAAGAGATGTGCAAGACATGTTTTTCACATGATGGGTGGTGAGTGCCTGGAACACGCTGCCAGAGGAGTAGGTGGAAGCAGACACTATAGCAGCATTCAATAAATACCTGGATGAACACATGAATTGGAAGGGAATAGAGGGATATAATTCTGTAAGTGAAGACAGTTTTAATACGGAAGGGCAAAATGTGTTGGCACAGACTTGGAGGGTCGAAGGGTCTGTTCCTGTGCTGTATTGTTCTTTGTTCTTCACTGGTAAAACAAATGGTTAATGGAATTCAGTATAGTGTTAGGGACAGGGAAAGAGAAATTCACTGAAAACTGCATTTCCCATCCTTGTTGGTGCAATCAGTAGTGTTTTTTAGGAGGGGAAAGAAAGACATGTTTCTTAGCCATATGGTCGACTTAAGGAACAGCACCAGAAATTTATGGGTTTAAATAAACTGGAAGAAGGTTTGAAGGAGAATCCCATTGGACCTGAATTATTAACTCTGTTTCTCTCACTACAGCTGCTGCCAGACCTAGTGAGCTTCTCCAGTGTTTCTGTCAGATAATAAGAACTGCCAATGCTGGAGTCAGAGATAACAAGGTGTGGAGCTGGAGGAACACAGCAGGCCAGGCAGGAGCAGGAAAGTTGAC
>JAHRHZ010000138.1:2860304-2887568 GCA_024137785.1 Ginglymostoma cirratum
CTCCTCCCTACCCCCCCACCTACACTCACCTTTACTGGCTCCATCCCTGCCTCTTCGACTTGTCTGCCTCCTCTCCACCTATCCTCTCCTCTATCCATCCTCTATCCGCCTCCCCCTCTCTCCCTATTTATTTCAGAACCCTCTTCCCCTCCCCCATTTCTGATGAAGGGTCTAGGCCCGAAACGTCAAGTTTTCCTGCTCCTATGATGCTGCTTGACCTGCTGTGTTCATCCAGCCCCATGCTTGTTATCTAGGAGCACTTATACTGAGTTTTTAAAAGGAATGGATACGCAAAAAGCACAATCTGTTGTTACCTCCACAACAGACCACAACAAGACACAACCTGGCCAGACACACTAGTCACCCTACCATACATCAGAGATATATCAGAGATGACCACAAGACCACTCAGACCCCTAGGTATCAGGGTAGCCCACAAACCAACAACCACCCTGTGACAGCTACTGACGAACGAAAGGGTCTCATACCCACAACCAATAAAACCAATGTAATATAAAAAATACGATGCAAGGACTGGGAGAAACATTACATAGACCAAACTGGAAGAAATCTGACAATAAGGATACATGAACACCAGCTAGCCACCAAGAGACACAACCAATTCTCACTGGTCTCAGTACACACGGACAAAGAAGGATACGAATTCGACAGGGACAACACATCCATAATAGCACAAGCCAAACAGAGACATTCCAGGAATTCCATCAACAAACACATCGAACTGGACCCTATATACAAACCACTGAAAAACAGACCTGAAGGTAATGCCACCCAACCCCAGCAAACTGAGGCATATAAATTACAAGCAGGACAGAACATCAACGCTTCACTGGAGGCGCACTGACGATGTTACCTAGCAGGGGAAAACGTCTGCAATCAAACACACCAGCTCGGCCGGCAAGTCTGCAACCTCATAGTAATATAGTTTCAAGTCAGAATGACATACCACGGAGGGGAACTTGCAAATAGTGGTGTTCCCAGCTGAAGATAATGCAAATCAAGAGATAGGAGCAGGCCATTCAGTCCCTCAAGCCTGCCCCTCCATTCAACAAGATTTTGGCTGATCTGCCTTAAACTCAGCATAGCACTTAACTCCTTAATATTTAAAAAAAATACACCTTATATTTCGATACTTTTAGCAATTCAGCCTCCGCAAGACTCAGATACAGAATTTCAGACGTTCACTATCGTTTGAGAGAAGAAATTCTTTCACCTTTTAGTTTTGAACAAGTGTGGGAGGCTAGCGAAGAAATTACAGAGATTTTTGCTTCATCTTTAGCCGCTGGTAAAGTTCAGGAATACTGGAGGGTGGCTACTGTTGTTCCATTGTTTAAGAAAGATAGCAACAGGCCCGTGAGCCTGACGTCAGTCGGAGGCAAGTTATTAGAGAGGATACTGAGGGGGCAGGATCAACCAACATTTGGATAGTCAAGGACTGATTAGGGATAGTCAGCATGGATTTGTACACGTGAAGTCATGTCTGACAAATCTTTGAGAGTTTTTTTTGAAGAGATAACCAAGAGGATAGATGAGGGCAGGGCGGTGGATGTTGTCTATATGGACTTTAGAAAGGCCTCTGACAATGTTCCCACATGGCAGGCTGGTCATGAAGGTTAGGTTGCATGGGATCCAGGGAGAGCTAGCTAATTGGATTCAAAATTGGATCGATGGTAGGAAGCAGAGAGTGATGGTTGAAGGTTGTTTCTCAGACTGGAGGCCGGTGACTAGTGGTGTGCTGCAAGGGTCAATGCTGGGACCTTTGTTATTTACATAAATGATCTGGATGTGAACGTACAAGGCATAATTAGTAAGTTTGCTGATGATACAAAATTAGGAGGTATTGTTGATAGCAAGGAAGGTTATCAAAAATTACAGCAGGATCTTAATCAGATGGTGAAATGGGCTGAGGATTAGCAAATACAGTTCAATACAGATAGGTGAGGTGTTGCATTTTGGAAAGTCAAACCAAGGACGGACTTATACAGTAAACGGTAAGGTCCCGAGGTGTGTTGTGGAACAGAGGGACCTAGGAGTACAAGTGCATAGTTCATTGAAAGTGGCATCACAGGTAGACAGGGTGGTGAAGGAGGCATTTAGCATGGTGGCCTTCATTGGTCGAGGTGTTGAGTGTAGGAATTGGGACATTATGTTACAGTTGTATAAGTCATTGGTGAAGTGCACTGGTGTATTGTGTACAGTTTTAGTTACCCTGTAATAGGAAAGATATGGTTAAACTGGAAATAATGCAAAGAGGATTTACGAGGATGTTGGCAAGGCTAGTAGGCCTGAGTTATAGGGAGGTCGGCCAGGATAGGACTTTGTTCCTTGGAAGATAGGAGAATGACGGGTGACCTTATGGAGGTGTATAAAAGCATGACGGGCATAGATAGCATGAATGCATATAGTCTTTTACTCAGGGATGGGGAATTGAAAACTAGAGGGCATGAGTTTAAGGTGAGAGGGGACAGATTTAAGAAGGACATGAGGGTCAACTTCATGCAGAGAGTTGCACATATATGGTAATGGGCTGCAAAGCAGGTACAATAACAACATTTAAAAAACATTTGGATTGGTACATGGATGGTTGCATTTAGAGGGACAGGGACCAAAGGCAGACAATTGGAACGAGCTGAGTTGGCACCATGGACCGAAGGGCCTGTTTCCATGCTGTATTTCTCTATGATTCCCCCTATTCTATAGCAATGTCTCTAGTTAGAGACGCCTTCCATGAGTGGAAACATTATCTCAAGCGTTCTGAGAATTTGCATGTTTCAATATGCAAACTTAGACCACTTAGTCTCTCTAATGAATAAAGTCCTAATCCATTTAACGATTCTTGAACAACCCCTTCACCCCAGCAATCATCCTAATGAACCTCTTTTGAACTGCCTACAATGCCAGTATATCCTTTTTTTCAAAAAAAATAGGGACAAAGATAAACTGTACTCCAAGCGTGGACCCACTAATGTTCTGTACATTTGCAAAAAATCTCATTAAATTCCAACCCCCTCACAACAAAGGCCAAAATTCTGATATTCTGATGAAGGGTCTAGGCCCGAAACGTCAAGCTTTTCTGCTCCTATGATGCTGCTTGGCCTGCTGTGTTCATCCAGCCCCACACCTTGTTATGTCGGATTCTCCAGCATCTGCAGTTCCTATTATCTCTGACCAAAATTCTATTTGCCTTCTTAGTTGCTTGCTGCACCTGTATGATAGCTTTTACTTTTTGTGGTTTGTACATAAAATGTTGTCATCATAGTCCTGACAGACTGCAGGGCTGCTTTCTCATTAAAGAGACAATGGGTGGTGGTTTAACCCTGAGTCACCACTCCTCAGGTGAGAGAGAGGTTGAGAAGAACAGTCCCTCATGGTAACCTGAGCCAGTGCAGGAACTGAACCCACACTGTTGGCACTATGCTGCATCACAAACCAGCCAATTGAGCTAACCAACCTCACCCTGCACAAAAATACCCAGTTCCCTTGGAGTCTCTCTCCATTTAAATAATAGTCTGCCTTTTGATTATTTCTAACAAGGTGCATGACCTCACACGTTCCTATATTAAAGACTATCTTCCATGTTTTTTCCTACTCACAACCCATCTCTCTCCGCTTGAAGCTTCCTTACATTCTCATCCCGTACTTACAATTTTTGTATCAGCAGCAGATTTGGAAACATTGCACTCTGCTCCATCCCCTCAGTCATTAATACAACTAGTAAAAAAAAAATTGAGGCCCTATGGCTGATCCTTGCTGCACTCCATGTCTTTCCAAATTGAAAAAGATTCAATAATCTAGGACTCTGTATTGTGTGTTAATCAATCCACGCTAAAATATTAACCCCCACCCCCCAAAAAAAAGAGTTTCCCTGTTGTGCAAGAACCATTTCTGAGAAACCTTATTCAATGCTATCTGAAAGGTTGCATTGACGTAGGGCAGGCTCAGTGGCCAAATAGTCTATGTTGTCTGCTCTCATGTTCCAAAGGCCATTCAAGCTTACCATGCATGTGCCAGCTCTTTGAAAGAGTCACCATAACCCTGCAAACGTTTATACTTTTCAAAAACATGTATAACCCCCTTGTAAAAGTTTATGCTTCCATATCTCCCATGCCCAATATTTTGCGTAGTTAATTCCAGACAACTTGCTGCATCTCCCTCTGGCTCTTCTACCAACCATCTTAGACACGTGTTCTCTAGATACTGTCCCTGCTGTTAGTGGGATTATTTTCTTTCCGTTATCTTGTTCAAACTTTTCATAACTTCAAACAACTATTAAGTCTCTCCTTGACCACCAACATTTGATATAGAACAATTTCTCCAGTCATCACATCTGGCATTACTGTAATAAATCTCTTCTGCAGCCTCACCAAGGTTTATATACAGGAGACAAAATAGAATTATTCCCAAGAGTGCAATGGGCAACATTAATTTCCCCAATGAGACAACATAAGGCAACACAAATTACTCATTTGAACCTTTATTTCCTTATTGAGCTGTCGTGTAGATGTTCTGAATTTATTTTTCCCACAGTCCATTTAAAAGACTTACACAGATCTACTCGTACATCCAAAAAAGTCTTTTTTAATATGTTTTGCACTACTGTTACACAATCACGTGTGTGCTACAACGGTCTCAGAAGCGATTGCAGGCAGAATACTGGTCAGTAAAACAAAGCAAGAAAGCAGATACGAGATATATTGACGAGGGTTGAGGGTCCGCTCTGCACTCATTACCAGAGGGCACCTAGAACTACATGTTCGTTCAGTCAGAAGTGATTTCAATTTATTATTTCAGTGCACAGTACGTTTTTCAGCAGACGACAAACAAATGTTGCACATCAGTGGAATGTTGTAAACAAATCACAACAGGAAACACATTAGGACGCTGAATAATTGCCCACTTCCATCCAAGAAGTTCACCTCCCTTCTCTCAAGATAGTGTCAGCCTTTTCCATGCAGTACACATCAGACCACTCAATCCAAACAGATAACCCAACAGGCTACACTGCTAGACTGTGCAGCTTATTGGCTGAGAGTGAGCTCATCATTCACCCACGGGGAGAGGCCAAGTCAATTAAAATTACACTGATTCTGCCAAAATTCACACTTAGGCTGACAGAGGATGAGACTGATTCAGACTGCATCAATAAAAGTCTGCGCACATTTCCACACTCATGGTTCTAACTTTGGGAAAAAAGTTTAGAAGTACTACTCAGGAAGCCAAAAGAATCACTAACTGCAGATTCCCCCCACTCGCCCAAAACAGACTATGGTTTCAAGAGCAGGAAGTTACAGGAAGAGGTCTAGGTTTGACAGACAAATCTGAAAAAACATAATAGTTTAGTATCAAAATACCAAAAGCACTTATTCAAATACTGATTAGAATTAAGACAAGATTAGGGAGATGGAGTTGCTGAAAGTGCCAGTTATTACACCACGTGATTGAGCTTTGTGCAAGTACAAAATGAGAAATTTTAGAAGTTGGCTGCATGTGAATACAAGAAAGGGAAGAAGAGCACAAATTGCTACAAAAGTACAGATTGTTCCAGTCCCATTTTGGTGCTGGGGAATGGGGAGAGAAGTAGAAGGGGGTGATGGGGAACCCAGAGAAGGGTGAATGAGACAGCAGAGCTAATCATGACCAGAATCAGAGTGTCTCCAAGACAACGAGAACAGAACAAACAAGGCAGAACTTAGGAAATGGTCAGGGAATATCGCAGGGACATAAATGGAGAGGAGGAATTGGTAGCTGGGTGGCAAAGGGGAGATGAGCCTAGTTTGATAGAACTTCAACACATGCAGGTCACCCAGCAGCAAAACCAGCATCTGATTGTGCAAAAAGTGGCCCACTGTGTTAAGAATGCCTGAAATGATGAAAGCCACTGCTATTTTCTTCCCTATAGATTTCCATGATAAGTGAAGAACCCCACTGCTACTGCAGAAGTTGGGATAGCCAAGCATTCACTCACATCCCAACACCGCCCCCCACAGACACACTTGCAATTATGGTCCCTGCGTTTCCCTGCGTATGTGCTCACTGAATAGGGCAGGAGGGTGCAGAGGATGGTGCTTACAAGATAAAATGTATACTTGGACAGAAGGAGCGAGGAATGTAAACCCTAGCTCTATTTAGAAAATACAACTCACAAAGTAGGAACAATTCCGGAAACACTCTGCCTTCTAGGGTCAATTACTTTAACAAGCAGCAAGCCCCTCACCAAGCAGTGCTTGTGGACTACAATTCTTGCTCATTCCTCTCTTCCTACCCCTTATCTTTTTCCAGTGAATTCACAGGCTAGGTTCGGCACGTGAAGGAATTCTAACCCAACTGCCAAAAGGTTTCACACCAAGATATCCAGCCAGATAAAGCTAACCATTAAAAGCAGAGCAGCTCACAGTTACCCCTGGTGTTAGATTGTCCCCAGCCCCAAGTGTTTTCTCAGTGCATCAGAATGCAGCATGGCGGTGTGAAACTCTGTGCAGGTCAAGGAAATGGTATGCATTGCCTTTTAAAAAAAAAAAAATCAGAGAGGAGCAAGAAAAGGGAAGAGGGACTGATGGGGCAGTTGTGCCAGACAGGAGCAGGTGAGAGTAAATCAGTGGAGTTAAGTTGGAAGTGTAACAGATGTTTTAGCTCTGCCCATCGCAAGGTTCTTGATCTTCACCCTGGTTGTCTGATGTCCACAACTGCAAAATAAAGACAAAAATAACTATATTAAAAACGAAATCAAAAGAACAACCATACACTGATAAAAACAAAGAAAAAGTGCTTATGCACTTAAGACAATTACAGTAAGCTTCAAATAGAGATAGGTAGATCCAGTGAGTAACAGGAAAAACAAAATGGATATCACTATATTAGTGCTAATGGCTAACTCCTAATGCTATTGCTCAAAACACTTATTAACCACAGCAATTCAATCTTTTCAATTTCGACTCCCTGCCCTTTTATAGTCACAAATAATCATCTCATTTGAATTTACACCTTCAAAATATGTCAGTGTACATTCTCACCACCTTTTTTTGTAAAGATATTTTCCTGCTTTGAACCACTGTTGCTCATACTCTCGTTCCGAGTTCCTTGCTATTTCCATTCACCTTAAGTTAGACACTTTTAACTCCACGCCAGTGAATAAAAGCAAACGTTTATAAAGTGCATCATCTCATTGTCCCTCTATCCCACCTGCTATTCTGGGTGACTTTTCTCCCACCTCGACAATTAGCATACATCCCTCATGTGTTGTGAATTATTAGTCCAGAGACACAATCAAATTACCTCTGTGCCAGTGTAACATCTAATATACTGAGTACCGGGTGAAGCTCATTGGGCTGGACATAGAATCATGCGGTACAGAAGAGGCCCTTTGGTCCATTGAGCCTGCACTAACAAAAAACTATTAAAACAACACTAATCCTGTTTTCCTGAACTTGGCCCCTAGCCTTCAATGCAATATTTCAACTGCTCATCCGAGTACTTTTTAAAAAGATTGAGAAGTTTCCTGCCTCAACTACTCTCCATGCAGTGCATTCCAGAATCCCATGTGTGTGTGTTTCTGTGTGTGTGATGCCCTCTAAGCCTTCTGCCTAACACTTTAAAATTATGCCCCCATGTCAGATATTTTCTAATCAACCGGTTCAGCTCTGCAACAAGTGGGACTTGAACCCGAGCCTCCTGGCTCATAGGTAGGGACCACTGCGCTACAGAGCCTTCATACGCCCTCAGTCTTTTATATTTAAATCAGGTCCCCACTTTGCTCTAAAGACAGACCAGATTTCAGGTTCTTTCTTCATAAATAAAATACTCCATCCCAGCCAACATCCTGGTGAATCTCCTCTGCACTCCCTCCAGCGTAATCACATCCTTCCTGTAGCGCAGTGACCAGAATTGCACACAGTACTTCAACCACGGCCTAACCAAAGTTTTGTACAGCTCCAACATGACCTCCCTGGCCTTATAATCTATGCCATGACCTATTGTATCTGCCTTCGTCACTATCCCTGGCAGCATGTTTCAGACTCCTACTACTCTCTCAAGTAAAAAACTTACCCTTCACATGTCCTTTGAACTATCCCCCTCTCACCTTAAATGCATGCCCCCCTGTATTAGACATTTCAACTCAGGGTTGGCAGTCAGAATCTTTTTCCCAATCTATGCAACTCAATTTCAATTTCATACTCTTCTATCAAGTCTCCACCACGCCACAGAAAACAACCCAAGGTTTTCTAGTCTCTCTTTACAGCTCAGTTTTCTATCATCGCTGTCTGTCTACTGATATTAAGCCAATTTTCGATCCAACTTCCCAAGTTACCCTGGATTCCATGAGCTTTCACTTGCTTTATCAGTCATCCACATGGAAACTTAAACACAGGCTTTGCTGAAATCTATCATAAACTACTGCACTACGCTTATCTATACTCATGGTCACCTTCTCAAAAAAAATTCTAATATTTACGAGGCACGACTTCGCTCTGACAAAGCCATGCTGACTATTCCTATCAAACCTTGCTCCTCTAAGGTTACAGTAATGGTCTCCTTCAGAATTTTCTCCAATAGTTTCCCTATCACAGATGCGAGACTCAATGCTCTGGACTTCCCTGGTTAATCTCCACTATCCTTCATGTAAAGTGGAACCACATTAGCTATCCTCCAGTTCTCTGGGACCTCTTTAGTGGTCCTTCCTCATCTCCTATAGCAGCTTGGGATACAACTCACCAGGAATCTATTTGTTTTTTTAAATCTGCCAAAGCTTTCATTCCCTCCTCTCCCCATGAGCAACTGCTCAGGAAGTTCAGTCCTTCTTCCCAATTTCTGTACCTATGTTCTCCTGAGGGAAGTACTCATTTAATGGATGTGGAGTACTCATTTAACACTCTACCAGTATCCTCCAGCTTTACGTACAGATTGCTTCCTTGGTTCCTAAAAGGGCCCAACGCTTTCCCTGGTTATCCTGTTCCCTTTGATATACTTGTACAATCTAGACTTAAAGATATTTCTTGCTTTTTAAATTTTAAACCTCTTACCATCACTTGCTGCCCACGGCAACCCTATGTTTGTCTTTTACAATAAAATCGATCAGTAGGCAAAGAGAGGGAATGGCAGATTGACATACTTGAGCTAAGCAGTACAAATGATAGCAGATGGATGTTAATGTGGTGTGGTATGAGGTAGTATAGTTCAGATGTAACTACAATCTATATGGGGAGGATGGAGGCGTGTCAATGAACAAAAGCTAACTAATAGCAGGTGGACAAAAGTAGATCAGAGTGTAAAGCGAGAAGGGTCTGCTGTCAAATTAACACCTTCTGTGCTCAATAGGGAGTTCAACAATTTCAGATTATCACCACCATTCCATTTTTGTGTACAGCACCTATTCATAGAATTACAGCATTCCTACAGTGCAGAAAGAGGCCATTTGGCCCATTGAGTCAGCACCAACCCTCTGAAGAGCATCCCACCCAGACTTCCGTCTTATCCTTGTAACCCTGCATTTACCATGCGCTAATCCACATAGCCTACACATCTCTGGACACTATGGACAATTTAACATGACCAATCCACCTAACCTAACCTGCACATCTTTGGACTGAGAGACAAAACCAGAACACCCAGGGGAAACACATACAGACACAGGGAGAACATGCAAACTCCACACAACCACAGTCACCCAGGGCTGGAATCAAATCCGGGTCCCTGGAGCTGTGAGCCAACAGTACTAACCACTGAGCCACCATGTCAGTAGTGATTCTGCGGTCATCATTTGCACCTCTCAATCCACTTTTGGTCCCATTACCATTCCCTTTTTGTCATTTAAACTCCCCTGTCTTCATTCCTATCAGAAAGCTTCTCTTTTGCTCTTTTCTCCCCTCTCATACCTCCTTACTTTACCTCAGTACTTGCTTAAAAATGGTTAAATTATTAAGTGTTTCCAGATTTCTTAATAGTGCACAGAAAGTATGAAAACCTACACCAATTTACCTCACATTGCCAGTATTTCATACTTAATTTGAAATCTTTAGAAAAATGATATAAGTAACAACAGAAGGCAATCTCCCTTTTTCAACTAAATGAATGCGATTTAATCCATGGGCGTTTATCCCCTTTTGGTCATACGTACAGTTAAATTGTCCCGAAGTAACTGCATAATCAAGGTGCTGTCTTTGTATGAATCATCAGCCAACTTGTCCAGCTCTGCAATTGCATCATCGAATGCCTGCAAACACAAAGCAAGGGGAAGTTCGTTACCATTGCACGACAGGCTGCTCTGTACTCATGCAATTGGTTGACTATGATTGCTGTACAGAAGCTGCCTGGAAAGTCAGCTGTTGAATGCAAATTTCAGTCGAACAACGTCCTGGAAAAAAAAACTCATCACGCAATGTAGAAAAATAATGGTTCAATGTACCCTCCTGTGAGTTTTAACTAAAAGTCCCTGTCATTCTTTCAAATATCTCATTTCCACTGATCCCTGTGATAGACATCCACAACTGCTCTGTTCCTCCAGTCCCCCTTTTTGCATGCTCTACAGGAAAGTTTGCTTTTAGTGCTGAAACTGCAGCAGGAATATTCCTGCACATCAGTAGTTGCAGCACCTGGGATTTCAAAGCCTGGAGCCAATAGAAAAAAAAAGACAGCGTGGGGGGGGGTGAAGAGAGTGTGGCTAAGAAAGTGGGCAGAGTGCTGAGAATCACTAACTGATACTGGTCCTGAGGTAGTGATGCCATTCCATACCAGGCACTATCTCAGGTCCAAACTAGTTCTGGCAACTGTGAATAAGGTAATGGGTGCATACCAAAAGAGATTACCAGTGGGAGATGGTTTATGCAGATTCGGTGAGGGGCGAGTGAGCATGTTTTAAAAAAATTCATGGGATGTGGGTGTCCATGCTAGGTCATCATTTATTGCCCATCCTTAACTGCCCTCATGGGTGGTTAAGTCACATGCAGACCAGACAAGGACAGCTCCGAGGAAGGGTCACTCAACCTGAAACGTTAACTTTAATTTCTCTCTACAAATGCAGCCAGACTTACTGAGTTTTTCCAGCAACTTCGGTCTTTGTTTTGGGTAAGAACAGCAATTTCCTTCCCTAAAGAGATATGTGAACCAGATGGGTTTTTCTGACAATCAGCAGCAACTTCATGGCTATCATTAGACTCTTAGTTCAAGATCTTTATTGAATTCAAATTCCACCACCTGCCATTGTAGGATTCAAACCGGTCCCAACATACTTCCTGGTCTCTGGATGAAAAGTCCAGTGATAATACCACTGGGCCATCACGGTCCTTTCGCATATGCTATAATGACCAGCTCCAGAAATTGCATAGTTACTTTTAATGTGTCAGTAAGCAGCTGGTACTTTTTAAACTGGCTGCTCCAACTGCTTTTATGTGGAACAGTCTGCTTATCTGTTCCTGCCCCCGCCTTGCATAAAGCAAGTTCAGTAAGAGCACTTTCTCTTTGCCAGTCACTACTAGCTAAGACCCCAAATTTAGAATTCTTCGACTTGGACAAATGGCATTTCTAGATTCCTTGGGCAGAAACGAAAGTACAAATATAACATAGGTCAACCTTTACCACCTACTCTGAACTTTATAAACCAACCTTAAAACAGGAACACAAACCTGCAGCCTGCAATATCCCTGTCAAGGAAACTGTGCAGCACCCTCCAGACTCAGCCGACACCATGTTTTGTGATCAGAAGGTTTTGGGTTCAAACACCAATCCTGAATTGAGCGTAAAGACTAGGGTCATGCTGAGACAAAATTCTGTGACGTTGCTGCATTGTCAGCGCTCCCATGGTTGGAAATTCAAGTATGCCACACCACTGTTTGCAGAGCAGACTGATCACCATATACAAAATGGTGAAACTGGTTGTTCAGCTTTGTGCTGCTGGTTTGCATACAATGGCTGTGTTCAGTCACAATCCTTCACTTAAAATTGATTTACGACCTCCACAAATGCAAGGTCATCCCAAACTCAACTTCCTGTGTGTACTCTCAACAGGTTCTGATCTTCAACTTTGCTCCATCACTCCTGGCTCCCAGTTTAGTAATGTCTTGATTTTAAAATTCTCATCTTTAATTCCCAGCTCCCTCCATGGCCAAAGTTACCAAAGCCAGCCCTCCAACTTTTGAGAAGGGTAAAAATATTGGGTAAAGCTATTATGTGGCTCCGATGCCCACACAGTTGACTAACCTACCACCAAGTCTATGAGGTTACTCGAACTTGGACAGCACAATGGTTTGGTCTTAACTGTAGAATTGTGTCCAGATCTGTGTGCCACACTTTAGGCAAGATGTGAAAGCATCACAGAGAGTACAGTGGCATTCAAGTGAATGATACGAGGGAATAAAGAACTTCAGTTGTGCAGACTAGTTAGAGACGTTGTGAGTTGTTTCCTTGAAGAGGTGGCTTTGAGAGAAGTTTGTTCAAGCTATTCAAAATTCTGAAGAGGTCTGGACAGACTAGGCAGCGATGAAAATCTTCATGCAGGGAGTGCACAAAATCTGGAATGCAATGCTTGTCAATGTAGTGGAGGCAGCTTCACTCAAGGCAAGGGAGAATTAGGTTATTATCTGAGAAAGGAAGACTATAGAGGGCTGCATGGAGTAGATTGGGAAGTGGCACTTGGTGATCTTTTCCCACCGGGAGCCAGCACAGACAACTGGCCCAACAGCCTCTTCCTGCCATTAGAAATAGATCTAATCTGCATAGCGAGACAGAAACGTGTAATGGGACCAGAGAGAGGCCGAGATTTCTTTTGTAGGGGGTAGCAGGGCGGACTGAAGAGAAGACCCGTCGTTGAATGAATCCATGAGATCATCTATCGACACACTAATTGTGAGAAGGGCTCGGATGAGAGCCGGGAGGTAGTGGCGCAATGTTGTATCTTAAATAACTTCTGAGTATTCACTTACTGACTTAGCCAGACTGCAGGCCTTCTCAGGATCATTCAGGATCTCATAATAGAACACGGAGAAGTTGAGAGCCAGGCCAAGTCGGATGGGATGTGTTGGCTCCATTTTGTCCTCACTGATATCCAATGCCTCCTGATAGGCCTGCTGCGAGTTTTCCACCGTAGCTTTGAGAAGGAGGAGAAGTTATGGCTGTAGTAGACACTTATACATATACATATACACATACACATACACATACACACAGCAGAAATTACAACTGATTACACTGCAACTGCTTATTGCAAACAGATGTCTCTTCAACACTGCATGGTCACTCACCTCAACTGGTCCATCGTAGTTTATGCATTATAACCCCATTTTGTTCCACCATGTCAGCGTGCCCTTCAACATGTTTCTCCTTCACCTGTCTACCTAGATCTCATATATCCATACAATTCACCCCAACTATTATGTGGCAAATACCTCACCTCCTAACTCCCTAAAGCCTGTCCACCATCTACAAGGCACAAGTCTGGAGTGTGATGGAATGCTCCCCACTTGCCTGGATGCTGCAGCTTCAACAACACTCAAGAAGCTCGACATCATCCAGGACAAAGCAGTCTTCTTGATTGGTGCCCCATCTACAACTTACAACATGCACAGCAGCAGCAGTGCATATCATCTAGAAGATACACTGCAGGAATTCATCAAGGTTTCTTGGAGAGCACCTTCCAAATCCACCACCTCAGCATCTAGAAGGACAAGAGCACTAGATGCGAGAACAATACTCCCTGCAAGTTTCCCTCCAACACTATTGTGCCTCAGAACTATACCACCATTCCTTCAGCATCCCTGGGGCAAGATCCTGAATTCCTTAACAGCTTGATGGATGCAGTACAGCCTGCGTACTGGTGTGGTCAAGGTAGCACTTTGCTATCAAGGGAATTTAGAGACGGACAATAAATGTCAGCCTAGCCAGTGACACCCACAGCCCATGAATAAATATATTTTAAAAAAATTACAATGCTCTTTTTTCTGCAACTTGGGGCCTTTTGTTACATTGAAGATGCTAAATAAATGTAAGTTGTTATTATTCCAACAGTGAGTTGAACCTCTCACTTCTAAGAAGTAGTACGAGTTTCAAACAAGGATATGAGAAAACAAAACCAAACGTTTGGGGCTCAACTATTATTGGTTTGTCTGGATTCTAAAATTGGACAGGTTGCTTTGTGTCTTTTTGTAACTATGTGTTGTGGGCTTTTTGCCATGAACAGTGCTTATAGGAAATAACAGCTTCTTCACTGACAGAAAGTAATTCATATGTAAATTCACATTACATGCAAAACAAGAAAGGGCAATGACAAAATAGAATGACATATAAACTCTTAAATTACTAAAACCAGGATTCCTCAAAAATATACAAATATCAACTTCTTCATACATCCCTTGACTGTTCTTTCAACCCTTCAGCGATATTTGTATTCTTGAGCGTAGATATTAGTTGCTGTTGAACCACAGATGGATTCAATGAAATTGTCTGTTTGACTGATAGGTGGACGCTGTTGATAAACTATGTTGCAATGGGAGTTGGCACATAAGAGATTAGCTCTCTGAACATACCTTTCTTTTTGTCCCCACTTGCAACCTCAGAGAGGTATCTGTAATAGTCTCCCTTCATTTTCAGATAGAAGACCTTGCTTGTAGCCTGGGTTGTTTTGGCAATTAGGTACTTGTCCAGAAGATTCTGGATGAAAAATGAACAAAGATGTCAGGTAACGAACAAAAAAAAAAAAAAAAAAAACAACACACATTCGCAACTGTGTTCGTAGAACTAAGAACTTCTCTAAGTTACTAGGTAGACACTGCTCTTGCATCCTCTTTCACCCTCTGTAAACTTTATCTCATCATAATTACTGCCCATATCCTGACTGACACGATGGGTGGAATTTTCTCATTTTTGGATTCCGTCCAATCAAAGGTTGAAATCTTGAGAACTCAGGAATGCCATGGAAGAAGCCACAGATTCTGAAGAAGGGTCCTGGCCCAAAACGTCAACTTTCCTGCTTCTCTGATGCTACCTGTCTTGCTGTGTTCCTCCAACTCCACACTGTTATCTCACACATTCACAAGTGCTATTTTGAATTAGAAGAAATCAATAACTACTGCAACAAAAAAAATCCGAGTTCTGATAAAATTTTAATGTTGAATGATGCTCGTTTGCCTCAGGTTAGCAAATCTGTAGTCGCCATTTAAGTACGTTTTCTAAAAAAAACATTTGTGGGATGTGGGCATCGCTGGCCAGCCAGCATTTACTACCTGTCCCTAGCTGTCCTTGAGAAGGTAGTGGTGAGCGGTCTTCTTGAACTGCTGTAGTCCATCTGCTGTAGGTTGACCCACAATGCCATTAGGGAAGGAATTCCAGGATTTTGACTCAGTGACAGTGAAGGAACAGTGATATATTTCCAAGTCAGGATGGTGAATGGCTTGGAGGAGAAGTTGAATACCGTGGCGTTTCCATATATCTGCTGCCTTTGTCCTTCTAGATGGAAGTGGTTGTGGGTTTGGTGGGGGCTGGCTGAGGATCTTTGTTCAATTTCTGCAGTATATCTTGTAGACAGTACATGCTGCTGCTGCTAAATGCCGGTGGTGCAGACAGTGGATGCTTGTGGGTGTAGTGCCAATCAAACCGGCTGCTTTGTCTTGAAGGTATCAAGTTTCTTAAGTTTTGTGGGAACAGCACTCATCCAGGCAAGTGGGGAGTGTTCTGACCTGTGTCTTGTAGATGGTGGACAGGTTTTGCAGTCAGATAGCGAGTTACTTGCCGCAGTATTCCTCATATTTTTTCCTTTATTCTTCCATGGGATTTGGGCGTTGCTGGCAAGTATTTCTGAAGTTGCTGTTTCAAGTTGCTGAAAAGTATTTCTTTCCCGATTCCTAAATGTCCTCAAACAGAGTGGCTTGCAAAGCCATTTATTGTTACAGGTCATATGTAGGCAAGGCTGGATAAGGACAACAGATTTCCTTCCCGAAATGTACATTAATGAATCAGGCACACTTTTTTGACAAGTGGTGATAATGGTCATGGTTACCATTACTGAGACTAGCTTTTACAAAGCATCATCTGAAAAAGCTAATTAAATGGATATTGGGTCAACTGTTTAGCGTGGAGCAGGCAAGGCTGACCTATTAATTAGTATGAATGTCCACCTAGCTCACCAAGTCATTTTTCTGGTGACATTCAAATTTATTCCATTCAATTTACTACTGTTGAATTTCAACTCTCAACCTCTGGTCATCACTTCAGTGCCACGACCACAATATTAGCCAGTGGTTCCACATGGGTGAAATAGGGAGTGTGAATCCAGTGGTTCAATCAGCTCAAAGCACACTCTCCTGCACACCCCAACCTAAATGAAACAAAGCCTAACTGGGGCAATGAATGTTTCACATATAGACATGGTTCAGTTTCCACCATAATGTAACAGGGAAACAAAACAAATATGTTTGTTAGATAATGTTGTTGCAAGAATCTCAGAAATGATCCACTGGAATTAGTTAAAAAGGTACATTTTATTTTTATGGTATTAATATTCATGGGGCATACAAAGATGTTCAGTAATTGAAAGATTGCTGAAATCCAACTTGTTTTCGTTTATTAATTTGTTTGTTATATCCTCAAAGAACTTTGGCAAATCTGTCAATTATGATTTCCCTTTTGCAAAGCTATTTTGACTTTCTGATTGTGCTAGCTTTTCTAAATGCCCTGCTATTTATTCTTTATAACGCACACTAGCTTCTTCCCAATGACAGATGCTAGGCTATCTGGTTGAGTTTCTGGTTTTCACTCTCCCTCCATACTTTAACAGGAGCACCTCATTGGCAGTTTTCAAGTCTGCTGGAACCCTGTGGAATCCAGGAAGTACTGGTATAATTTGATCAATACCTCCACTATCTGTGCAGCCACTTCCTTTAAAACCCTGGGATGCAAACCATCAGGCTCTGAAATAAAAAAACCTGTTGAACCATCTGTTCTGATGAATAACCAGACTTGAAACATTAACTCTGCTTTCTCCCCACAGAGGCTGCCAGACCTATTGAGTTTCACCAATTTCTACTTTTGTTTCAAGTCTTGGCACTTGTCTGCCTTCAATCCAAGTGAATTATTCCTCCATTTGGGAGAAAATTCTAGTGATTGGGGTCAAGGTTTTGAGAACCACCGATGTTATTGAAAGATTGAAGGATGTTGGGGATACACAAAGCACCGCAAAGGGAAGCAGAGGGACAGAAACAGAGATCTTGATGAGTATTACAGTTGTTAAAGAAAATAGAAGGATTATTCAAACATCAGATTTACAACAAAAAAGTTAATGCCTTACCAGACCAGGAGCAGCGTATGTCACAGAACACCAGCAGGAAGAAGAGGACTAGGTAATGCGTAGATAGCACGCAAGTTTCTCCTTTTAGCCATTCTACAGACAGTTTTAATGTGAATCCAAGGAGACTGAGTCACTAATGTCCTTCAGGGAAGGAAACTGTTATCCTTATCTGGTCTGGCCTGCATGTGACTCCAGACCCCAGAAATGTGGTTGACTCTCAATTGCCCTCTAGGAATTTAGGGACGGGCCATGCCCTCATCTCATGAATGAATTTAAAAAAAGTCATCAGAGCATCTTGGATTCACTGAATAAGGGGAGATGACTCTTCCTCAGTAGTTTCACTATACTCAATTTTGTCAACAAGTTTCCCAAGGCCACTAGCCTAAGTGAGTCAACAAACTCCTGTTGTTGAGCTTGTAAACAAAATAGCGCAGGTCCAATAGTCCAGGCCCAACCATCTTCAGCTGCATCATTAACAGCCATCCTTCCATAAGGGGCAGCACGGTGGCTCAGTGGTTAGCACTGCTGTCTCACAGCGCCAGGGACCCAGGTTCGATTCCAGCCTCGGGCGTCTGTCTGAGTGGAGTTTGCACATTCTCCCTGTGTCTGCATGGGTTTCCTCCGGGTGCTCCAGTTTCCTCCCACAGTCCAAAGATGTGCAGGTTAGGTGGATTGGCCATGCTAAATTGCCCATAGTGTTCAGGGAGGTGTAGGTTTGGTGGGGGGGGTGGGTCTGGGTGGGATGCTCTGAGGTTCAGTGTGGACTTGTTGGGCCGAAGGGCCTGTTTCCACACTGTAGGGGATTCTATTCTATAAGTAGGGATGTTTGCTGGTGATTGTATAATGTTCAACTCCTCAGCTTCTGAAACAGGTCACAAACAAATGCCAACACCCACGCTTGGGCTCACAAGTAGCAAGTAACATCTGTACCACACAAGTGCCATGTGATACTATTTTGCGATATTGAACAGTATCACCAATTGACAACTTGGGGGTTACTAATTGACAAAATACTGAACTGGATGGGACACAAAAATACAGTGACAACAAGAGCAAGTCAGAGGCTAGAAATCTTGCAGTGAGTAACTCATCTCCTTATACCCCAAAGCCTGTCAGGTGTAACAGAACACACCCCACATGTCTGGGTGACTGCTGCTCCAAGAACTTAACAAGTACACAGGTCCCAAAAGGTAGCAGTACAAATTGTTAAGGTTGTAAAGGAGGCAGTTGGAATGCTCTCCTTCACTGGCCTATAATGATGAAACCATGCAAGACACTGGCGAAGCCACAATTGCAGTACAGTGTGCAGTTCTGTTTGCCACATTAGAGGAAAGCAGAAATTGCCATGAAAGTGCAGAGATTTACTAGAACGTTGCTAGGACTGGACAATTGCGTCTACAAGGAGTGACTGAAGATGTTGGGACTATTTTCCTTGGAATTGAGAAGGCTGAGGGGTGACATGATCGAAGTATACAAAATTGAGGAGTAGAGACAGACAGGAGGAACCGTTTTCCCTTGGCAGAAAGTTCAAAGACCAGGAGCTGTGGGGCATGTGCAGCAAGACAGGATTAAATAGGGCATCTGGGTGTCTTTGGATTGACTGGACAAGGTTGGCTGAACAGCCCCCTTCTGCTCTGTATCATTTTTATGATTCTACCATCCAGGTAAAGCAGCTCACTTCACTGGCAGCACATCCACTTCCTCAGCACTGATGTACTATCCACAAGAAATTCACCGAGCTTCCTTAGATAGCATGCTTCAAAACCAATGACCACTACTATCTAGAAGGACAAGGGCAGCAGATACATTGGAACATCACCATGTGCAAATTCCCCTCCAAGCCACTCACCATCCATTGTAAACAGATTGCCTTTCCTTCAGCATTGCTGGGTCAAAATAATGAAACACCTTCCACTGGAATTGTGGGTGTACCTACAGCACATGGATTGCAGTGTTTCAAGGAGGCAGCTCACCGCCACATTCTCAAGGGCAACTTGGGATGGGTAATAAATGCTAGCCCAGTCCAAAACACCCATTTCCCAAGGACAGATTAAAAACTCTGCACATACCATGAAACCTAAGATGTTCATTTGAATGCTATGAACGTGAATAAGGAGAAGAGCACATTAAGAGATAAAACTGCAGAAACAAAAAGCTCCTCTCTCTTCACATCTGCTCAGATAGTTAAGCTGACTAAGCTAAGGGTTTGTGCTCAATAGTAGATGTTAATAATGCTATCTGCACTACCTTTCCACCCATTCAGAGCTTTAAACAGAACATGTGGCATCTTATTCGGAATAATACCTAGTAGGATTTGGATGAGATCTCTCCTTGATACTGCTTTGTTAAATTCCTAATGCTTATGGGAAGTACAATGATGCTGGGTCATACAGCTGTCACAAGCACTCAAAAGCTACAGCTAAGCTAGGTTGGCCAGCAGATCGAGCAACATGCTATTCCAGTGTGGCTGAACAATGTACGTTTACTAGAACCAAGTTCAATTTTCACAGGCAAGACCAACCTCTGGAAGAAACTACAATTCACTAAACATGGCATTAGCCATGCACACGCCAGGCAAGGATGCACAGAGTCTTCTCAGAATTTGGGAGCATGGTCAATGACTTCCCAGGCTTGTATGTTAAGCCCTTGATTGCTGCTGTATAAAAAGGAGGTCCTGGCCAACAGTTTAGTTTGCAGTAAAAGATATTAGCTAACTTGCTAGGAAGAATCTCATTGCCACCCCATGTTTATTATTCACTGTGATAGGGTTTTATTGGATCATTTATCCAGCAACTGGAGCAATGCAGTAAAAGCTCTTATCTAGTTCTTCACCTGAAACTCCTAAGAAATTCACTCAGAGTGTATGCAGGCTCTTATGACAGTATACCAAATACACTGTTCATGAGCTCTCAACAATAAAATGATGAGTGCTACCTTAGTGAGATCAATGACAATGTGCATAACTATTTACGTAATTGCTTTCAATTATCTCTTTTCTCTCATGGGAATGCCAATACACAGCTAGAGAGTGGAACTCAAAAACTTTACACAAAAGGAACCAAGTTAAGCCACAAACTCCCTTAAATCGAGGAATTATCACAATGCAAGCAACAAAACTTGAACGGAAAAACAGCACAACAAAAACAAATGTAGTTAATAATTCCCAAGAGTTTACTACAATCATGGCAGCAGAAACCGAATTTGATTTTTAGCATCATTAAGAAATGTGAAAACTCACACCCAACAAGGAGAACTCCTGAGTCAAGTGCCCTATTTCTCAGTGCAGCAAATGGAAACACCAACAAGTTTTCCCAGCTAAGGCCAAGTTGTCTCACCATCACAACCCTCCCAGGGGATGCAGGGTCTAGGGCAAATCAAACTG
This sequence comes from Ginglymostoma cirratum, assembly GCA_024137785.1. Lineage (NCBI taxonomy): Eukaryota > Metazoa > Chordata > Chondrichthyes > Orectolobiformes > Ginglymostomatidae > Ginglymostoma > Ginglymostoma cirratum. The sequence continues at coordinate 2,880,974 of JAHRHZ010000138.1, forward strand.
TTGCATTAACCATTGCTACCTCCAAAACAAACGAAAAACAAAGTGGAAAGGTCACATGGTGCCATTCATCTATTCAAAAGGTCACACCTCCAATCCTGGCTTCTAGTTCCTCCCTATGTTCGCAGTACAGAGCCCCGCAAAGCATGTGGTGTTCAGCAGTTGCTCTGATTCTCTATACAGGGCCAGTTGTGCTGATACATTAGGTGAAAAGGCAAGTCTTGACTGTGTCAAGAGGGATATAAATTAGGTAAATGGGCAAAAACTTGGTAGATGGAATATAATGTGGGAAAATGCGAGGGAACCTATCATGCCTGGACTAGCTTTTTAAAAGAACTATTTACAAAGCCCTACTCAACAGTTTGTTTTGGATAAATGCGACGTATTGCATTTTAGTAAAACAAACAAAGACAAAACAGAAACAATTAAAAGTAGGGCCTTGGGCAGTGTGGTAGAACAGACAGAGACCATAAGACGTAGGAGTGGAAGTAAGGCCATTCGGCCCATCAAGTCCACTCCGCAAAGTGGAGCTAGGGGTTCAGGTACCCAATTCTTTGAAGTTTGCATTACATACAGATAAAGTTGATTAAAGAAGGCATACTTGCCTTCATTGCTCAAACCTTTGAGTACTGCAGTTGGGATATTATGTTGAGGTTGTAAAGGACTTTGGTGAAGCCTTTTCTGGAGTACTGTGTCCAGTTCTGGTCTCCCTGTTATAAGAAGGATATTAAGCTGGAAAGGGTTCAGAAGAGGGTTAGGATGTGGTTAGGAATGGACGGTTTGAGTTATAAGGAAAGGCTGGATAGGCTGGGACTTGTTTCACTGGAGCGTGGGAGGTTGAGAGGAGACCTTAGGAGTTTATAAAATCACAAGGGGTACAGATAAGGTGAATAGCAGGTGTCTTATCTGTTGCGGGGGGGGGGGGGGGGGGATTTCAAAACTAGAGGACATATTTTTAAGGTGATGGGAGAAAGATTTAAAAAAAAAGACTTGAGTAGCTCATATGTGGAATGAACCTCCAGAACAAGTGGTGGATGCGGGTACAGTTACTACATTTGGATAAATACATGAATAAAGAAATGTTTGGAAGTTTATGGGCCAAGCACGTGCAGGTGGGACTAGTTTAGTTTGGGATTATGGTTGGCATGGACTGGTTAGACCAACAGGTCTGTTTCTGTGCTATGTATGACTTTGGAACAGCCCCTCTAAGCTGCATGGTTGCATATCTACATTACATTTGGAAATGTGTAACGCATGGTCAAAGCAGCAGTGCATAAACAACATTCCCTTTGATACATGACCATACACGTAGCTTAAAAAAGTAAAGGGAATGTCGGTCTTATTCCCCAAATCCTTACTCACTAGATCTGCATATTTCCCCTATTTCTTTCAAGTATGTCTTCAACTCCCTTTTGAACTACCAGTCACATAAGCGGTGCAAAGCCTCACCAGCACATCATTGCAGATGTCCTGCAGCTCTTTCTCGATTTTCTCTCGGTACACTTTGACCATCTGCTGCTTCCTTTCACTGTTTTCAGTTTTCTGCTCTATGCTGGAGATGACCCGCCAGGATGAGCGACGGGCTCCAACTACGTTCTTGTAGGCAACAGACAGCAGGTTCCGTTCCTCACTGGAGAGTTCATCGCCTTTCTCCGTGACAGTTTTCATGCAGGCTGCCATGTCATCATAGCGCTCCGCCTGCTCAGCAAGCCTTGCTTTTTCGATCAGGTCAGCAGTTTCCATCTTCAAGACTACATGTAAACAAGAGGATATCTTTAACAATAATGCTGTGTGTAGTTCATATTGCATAACACAGAAACACTGGTCAAAAAGTGTTTAAAATCAAAATTACAAAGGGGTACTTGAATTGAGAAGTTTTAAGCAAAGAAAACAAGCTGCAGCTCTTGTTGCTAAAAATCAGAACTGGGGCATTCAGGAAAGAATTTAAAGAAGCATCTATTGCTTCATATAAATGGTGGAACATTCCCTGCTCAGAAATAAAAACCGGAGATGCAAACTCAATTAATCATATTAAATCCAGCTAGCCAACAGTATTAAGGAATATGAAGTAAGGTAAATAAATGGAGTTAGGTCTGATCTCATGGAATGGCAAACCTGGTTAGTTCAGCTGTGACTCCCAGTCGGGTTGCTGGCGCTGACAGGTTTATAATTCCAAAGGGAATTAATGGGAATAGTGGTGCTGTGATCCATGATGGAGTTGGTGTGCGAGAAAAATCTGTGAATCTTGCTAGGATTAGTGGGGTTGTAATACCGGGTGGTTAATGGTTCAGATTTCAAGAACTTGGTGTTACTTTTGAAACCCAATACAGATCCAGGAAGACTGTCAAAGGCCTTCTGGCTATTTTCTGAGTTTTCACATTTTCATTTCTACCCACTATCACGAAATATTATCTCGCACTATTCCACCTGCCAATCTAATATGAAAGGGATGTATTGTTTTAAGAGTTGAGTCCATGTGTGCTTACATTAACTCAGTCCACTGAATGAATCACAACACAACTGTGCAGACAGTGCACAGAAGTCTGGAGCAAAAGTTAAAAACAAGTCAAAACAAATGGATGAATCAGCTGGAAGTATTTAATGCACTAGGATTAAGAATGGAATGATATATAGAGACAGGTAAATGTGAAGTAGAAAGTTTAGGCAAACAGATTAGGGTCAGTTTAGATTTAGTGCTCCTAGGAACTATTTGAAGAGTAGTGCAACTCTCCCAGGATTCCAGCCAACACTCAGCCCCACATCAACTTCAACAGAAAACTGATGATATATCTCATTCCTACACATCAGATCTTACTTTGCATAAACTGGCTACTGGACTTGCCAAAGCAATGACCGTAACAAATGCAAGGTGACTGTTGTGAAGTCCTTTAGCAGATTCCCCTGTTCTCCAAAAGGATGGGGCATGAGGAGAGGCAGGCTTTAAAACAATATGAACTGTGATTCCTCAGTATTCTAGAATTGAGCTTGTGAATACGAGTAAGGATTGCTTTTTGACCAAGTTTGTCGTGGGTGCTGAATGACGGCAATAGCACATCATGTGACCAAATAAACAACCAAGAATAGAAGTAATGGCCTCCTTAGGAAACAATGAATTAAACATTAAAATTTCACACCATCTAGCACAAACCACTGCAGCAAATAGTGAGACGTGCAACTTTAAAAAAAAAGAGCAATTCAACATTACAAGAGGAACAGTTTGAGGGAATTGACCAGGAAAGGGGTTGTACTCAGTGAAACCTCAATTGAGGTAGCTGCACAATACCTGCAGCACACATATAGCAAGTGCAAAACAAGAACTTCCTGGTGCAGTTTAAAAGAAACTAACACTGATGGTACAAAAAAACCCAATCAGGATCCAACTGCAGCAATATCTGTTGAAATAAAACGTACATAATGTAGAATGAATAAAGGAGCCTCCTAAGTATTTTTTTGAAAAGTGCAGAAAGACACAGAGGAAACAAGAACAGTCAAAGCAGACAGGATTTCACACACTAAATATTCACCACTGTCAGACACTAATACCAATGCCAACACTGTAGGAGGTTCCACAGCAAATGAATTTGAATTAGTCATGCAGACACTAAGCCAATAGATTCCCTGGGCAGGTTATATCTGAATAAGTAGCCAAGCAACTACAAAAAGATCCAAACAATTCATACACAGACAAAACTGCACAGATAAGGAACAGGGTGTTGCAATTTTGGAGAGAAAAATCAGACCACTGTTATTTGAAAACTGCAGGGATATATTAAAGAAAGGGAAACCGTGCAGATTCACCAGACTGATACCACAGCTTATAGAATTACATTAATAGGGCAGGTTGCATAAACCTGGCTTGCATTCCTTTTGGTTTAAAGCGTTGAGGGGTGATCTAATTGATGTCTTTAAAGTGATAATAGTAGATGAAGAGAAATTATTTTCTCTACTGGGTATAATGGGGTGCAAGTTTAAAATTTCATGTAAGTAGTAGTAAAAGGATTGAATTCACTCCCCCATTAGGTTGTGGATTGGGGGTGGGAGTGGTTATTTGAAATTTTCACAGCTGAAACTGATAAATTATTTGCTTATTCAGGGTATTAAAACATATCAGTTGAACACGTTTCACCAGTCTGATGTTGACTCCTCTGCACCTTTACTCCATTTACTTTTCATTCCATATCCCTGCGAAGCCCTTACCCTGTTGTTCTCTTTCTTGAAAGTGCTAAGTGCCACACAGGAGGTGAATTCCAGATAAATGCAAAAACATTTATTCCTGTGCTGGTTCCTCCACTCTTCCCCCTAATCTGGCAAACACCTTCTCAAAGATGATATTACATTCACATCACGACCAGATGTGACTGGAATAATACTCTAATTGTACCTTCAGTGCAGTCATACATTTCAGTTTAACATAATAGTAGGCACATGGATTTTTTTTAAACACTTCTACAGAGTTTTGGGCACGAAAGGAAGCAAAATGTAGACATCAGCTTCCAGGAATTTATTGGACAATTAGACAAAGATAAACAGAAATAAAATCATTCCCATTTTGAAATTATACATTTTATTTTTATATTTCCTTTGGTTTACTTGTGCAGTTTCCAACAAGGTGGTGATAATCAGAATTTTCAATCATGTCCAAGCACAAATTCTAGGCTCATACTCTAGTGCAGCTCTGAAGGAGTGCTGGACCGTCAAATGCACTGTACTGCAGATGAGATGTTACACTGAAGCTGCTCCTCTGCACTCTCAGGTAGATGCAAAAGATCTTGAGCACTGCTTGAAGAGCAGCAAGAGAGTTCTCCCCTGTCTACTGGTCACAGTCAACTTCATTCCCTCAAATTCTGTTTTCTTCTGCCTGGACCTCAAGGTCCATACGTGGCAGGGACTTCTGAAACTGGATGTCAATTTTGGGAATGGTGTCAGCGCACGGATCATGCAGAACCTTATAGCAGTTGCAGAGCTCAGAGGGACCATTGGTCAATATTTTAACCTTCATACAACTTCACGAAAACAAAAAGAAAATTTATCTATTCACTCAACACCATGTGTGAGCTTTTGCTGTAAATTGGAAGCTACATTTCCATATTGACATGGTGACTACGTTTTCAAAGTGGTACAGTGGCTTCAATGACCTGTGGTTATGAAATGCTCTATAAACATAGACGTTGTCTTTCTTCAGTCCCCTAGTTCCTATTGATTGGCAAATTTTACTGTGTGTTTTGGTTCAAGCATTATATTTTTATTTCAATTTCAATCTCAATCCTTCATAATTTACAAAGGTGGACTGACTGATCACTTGAGTCATTAGCAGAATGACTATGTTTGGGTGGGTCATTTTTATTCTGAAGGTGCTTTGCCACCAAGAGGCAGGAAGCTGCCTCATGTTCGTGAGTCACAGTAAGGAAAGTGGCAGGTGTTTAAAGGAGGTGCTGAATGAAAGTAGAATATGCAGAAAAAAATTAAATTCAGACCATGATTAAGGGGGAGAAGTACTGGAGGAAGCCACAAGGCACTACAGTTGTTAGGAGATTGCCTTCAGCTCTGGAGGTTAGGCTTGAATCCAGACCAGATGGTTGGTACCGAAGTCTCTTTTTAATGACTATAGCACAGGAGGCCATTCACTCCTTTGTGCTTGTACTGGCACTCTTTGAAAGGACCAATTAATACCACACATCTGTTCACTTTTCACAGCCCTGTAATTATTTCCTTTTCAAGGACTAATCTAATTCCCTGATATCAATAATGTGCATAAATTCACAAAAATCAAGTAAAGGTGCATAGTATTTTTTGTTTGCCAGTTTAACAGGTTTGCCAGGAGCTCAGTCTAGCTGATAAGATCGGAAAAAGGACACGAGCAGGAATAGGCAAAATGGCCTCTTGAGCTTTTGCTGCCACTCAAATCAGATCTTGGCCTCGTTTCCACTTTAGCTCGCTAGCTCCATTCCCGCTCACCTCTCTGGGTGGAGAATTCCAAATTTTACAAGGGCCATCGGAATTCCTCCTGGATTGTTTTAAACGGCTTCTCATTTTTAAATTGTTTTCCCAAGTTTTAGACATCCTCTCAAAAGGAAAGTATCCTCGCAGCATCTGCTCCACCAACTGTCTCATAAGAACACAGGACTGAAGCGGGATTAAACCATTTGGCCCAGTGACCTCGGACTGCTATTCAATTAGATCGTGGCAAATACGGTTGTATTTTCAGCTCCACTTTCCAACCTGTCCTTCATGACCTTGGACTATCAAGATAGACAAGTCCATAAGGCATAGGAGCAGGAGTAGGCAATTTGGCCCATCATATCTGCTCCACCATTCAATCAAAATCCTGGCCGATCTACCCTGTCAAGCCCCCTAAGAATCTGCACATTTCAATAAGGTCTCCTCTCATCCTTCTAAACTTCACCCAGTCCAGGCCAAACCTACTCAATGTCTCCTCAAACAAGCATTCCTCCAGAGATAAAAGGTACTGCAGATGCTGGAGAATCCGAGATAACAAGGTGTGGGGCTGGATGAACACAGCAGGCCAAGCAGCATCATAGGAGCAGGAGCAGCATTTCCAATGAAGGGTCTAGGCCCGAAACGTCAAGCTTTCCTGCTC
>JAHRHZ010000138.1:2887968-2899182 GCA_024137785.1 Ginglymostoma cirratum
TCCTGCTCCTATGATGCTGCTTGGCCTGCTGTGTTCATCCAGCCCCACACCTTGTTATCAAGCATTCCTCCAGACCTGGCCTCAACCTTCTGCTTCCAATCCAGTATATCATTCCTTAGAATAAGGTAACCAACACCATTCACAGTTCCAGCTATGTTCTGACGAGTGCATTGTATAGTTTTAGCGAGAATTCCTTATTTTTAATGCTCCATTCCCTTACTGTCTCCACTGCTTTTGGGAAGAGAATTTCACACTCATCTGGCCCTTTGATAGAAAGCAAAATTCTCATCCATCTTAAAAGAAACGCTTCTTAAACAACACCCCTCAGTTTGCCAAAGAGTAAGTATTCTTGCTATCCACCCTATCCAGTCCCATCAAGATCTTACATGTTTCAATAAGATCGCTTCAATCTTCTAAACTCCAATGGATTTAGGTTGAACAGGTTAGACCTTTATTAGACAAACCCTTCTTCTCAGGAATGAGTTGAGTCAATTATGCATCTTCTCAAATAAACAGATCAAATCTGTACGTGGTATGTAAACTGTGGTCTCACCAACACCTTACACAGCAGCAGTAAAATTCTCCAACTTTTACTTTTTCCATTCTTGTTGCAAGATACAACATCTTGAATAATAATTTCATTATTCCAAACACTAATGAGTTATAGACCAAACCTGCTTAACTTATTCCTCAGAAGACAATCCCTTTGCCTCAAGAATCAAACCCAGTGAACATATTCTGAACTGTCTCCAATGCAAATGTATCCATCTTTAAAAAAATGTATGAAAGAGATTTTATTCAGTACTCTAGGTGTGGTCTTATGAACGCCCTGTACAGACGTAGTAAGCCCTCCTTAGTTTTCTACTGCAGCCAATTTCAATAAGAGGCCAATTTCATTTGCCTAATTACTTGCTGGAATTGCATTCAAACTTTATGGCTTCATGTCTTTATTTAAAATAATACTTTACGTTTCAATTCTTCCTACCAAAGTGGATAATCTCTAAATTTCCCACATTATACTCCGCCTACGAATTTTTACCATTCACTTGACTCTCTATATTCCTTTGCAAACTTTTTGTCCCCCCCATAACTTCCTTTCTCACCTACCTCTGCACTGTCAGCAAATTTGGTTCCAATACACTTGGTCCTTTCATCCAAGTCATTAACAGATTATAAATATTACCGTAGAGGCTGCAGCAGTGATCTCTGTGGCACCTCATTATTTAGAATGTACCAAAGTGAAAAGATCCATTTATCCCAACTCTTTTGTTGGTTAGCCAATCCTCATCTTTGTTCTGAGGAAGGGTCGCCAGACCAGAAAATGTTAACTCTTGATTTTTTCTTCACAGATGCTGCCAGACCAGCTGAGCTTCCAGCAACTTCTGTTTTGGTTCCTTATCTTTGATGCATCACCAGTCCAACACCATGAGCTCTTATCGTTTACGGTGGCACCTTGTCAAAAGGTCTTTTGGATACAAATATATTACGTTCCCTCAGGAAACTGATGAAAACAGGGAGGTGGCAGGAAATTGTAGTGGAGACTGAAAATCAGTTATGATCTGTGCCTAACAAAGTGCTGTCAAGACTGTGTCAATAAGTATATCCAAAGTGAAGACAGACACATTATTGAATCAGTAAGGGAATTAAGGATCAAAAACAGAAATTGCTGGAAAAGCTCAGTAGGTCTGGCAGCATCTGTGGAGTGAAATCAGAGTTAATGTTTTGAGTCCAGTGATCCTTCCTCAGAACTGAAACTGGTGAACCTTTTCTGTACCCTCTCCAAGGCAGCCACATCCTTCTGGTGGTGACCAGAACTAAACACAATATTCTAAGTGTGGCCTTACTCTGATGATGATGGTTCCATTTGTTGGTGAACTTTTAAGGGTTGCGTGTTCTGTCCTTTCCTGTCACATTCTAGTTATCATTGCCAATATTACTAATCTGTTCAATTGTCTCGTCCTCTCTCTTTACCGTTCTACAATTAGCTTCATATGAACTCTCCAGTCAGCTATTTAGTTTAAAGCCATATTAGTGGCGCCGGGGCAGAATCCAGCAAGGAAAATGAGGTGGGCAGGGCATTTCAATAATAAAAGGGGAAAACGAGATGTCAATTTCCCAAAGGCAAGTGAATTAGCCCATTAAAAAAGAAAAAATAAATCAGGAGTAGGCCATTTGGGCCCTCAAGCCAGCTCTGCCATTCAATAGGATCGTGGCTGATCCCAACACCTCTTGTCCACTTTTCTGCATTTGCCTGTAACCCAATTCTCTTGATTAAGAATTTCTCAACCTCAAATATACATAAAAGGTCTTTGCCCTCATTGCTCTCTGCAGTGAAGAGCTACAAAGACTATCATCCTCAGTGAAGACATTTCTCAACTCAGCTTTAAAGTGGCGTCCCTTATTTCATATAGTTATAGTGAGACTTTCAACCTAGGGTAGAGAACAGTTGGTCAAGGATCATGGAGGTAGCTTGAACGTCACAGAAGATAGGGCAAGGTTGATGAAGGGATCTAGGGTAATGTGGTGTTTGGGGTGGGTTGGGGTGGGTTGGGGTGGGGGAGACATTTTGTAGGTGGGACTTCGTCAGTTTAAGCTCGAAAAGCTCCTTTTACACTTACAGAATAATGCTGCTGGTTTTCAGGTGGCAGATCTCAATTAAGCATAGCATCAAAACCTTCAACCACTGAAGAAAATAGGAAGTTACCAACTTCCTAACCCTGTAAAGACTATTAGCCTAGCCCTCAACTGTAGTTAGTTGACTGATTCAATCTCCAGACACTGTAACAAGATTTCACCCCTATTTATTCAGTTTGCCAGCAGAGATACACATAGCATAAACTTGCACATATCAACTCCTCTTTACCAAACAACATATTTTCAATCTTGGTAAAGTTGGGGGGGGGGGGGGGGCGAAGTAGTGAGGGGAAAAAAATCCTCAGGAAACACAGCAACCTGCAATTATCTTCCACCTTTATTCTGAAAATATCCCAAGGTCCTTAAAAGGCACAAACAAAAGTTAACACTGACTTACTTAAGGAGATTTTAACAAGATGATTGAAAACTACAATCGCAAGCTTCAGAGGAACCTGCATGAGATATAGCCTCAGGTATGCAGCGTGCAGGTCCACTAGCCTATGGACACACCCTAGCACTCATGAAATAAACTTCCAGCTGTGGAGAAACCAACCTAAGGCCTTGTAGTTCTTTGGAGAATTGAGGGTTCAGGGAAGAAACCCAGATAGGAAGTGTGAAGTTCCAAAAACAGATTGAAGTCTGTCAACTTTCCAGCAATTCCCATAATCAAGCTAGTGCCAATGATGTGCCTTACTTTAGACCAAAATCAGGGATACGGAGGTGGACCCTGAAATTTGGGCAGCACAGAGTCTCCAGACTTGCACCCTCGGGAAGATATTCCAGTTTCACTGAATAATGATCTAATCACAAGGCACAAACAGGCGTTTGACATGACGAATGGTTGTCTGAGATACAGGAGGACAGTGTCGTTTGAGAATGAAAATTGAGCGTTTAGGGGCAAGGCAGCTTATGAAACTTCCACAAAGAATGAAAATCAGGGATGCACAAGAAGCCAGAATTGGGACAGAGATTTCAAATAATTGCAAAGTTAAGAGGAGCTTACAGAGAAAAGGGTGGGGCTGAGGTCATTGACAGATCTGAAAACGTAATTGAGCATTTAAAAATTGAGATACAGCCAACGTAGCTTAAACATGAAAAGTAATGGAGTGATAGAGACATTCTGCAATTTAGGAAATTAGCAGCAGGATTTTGGGTGATCTAACATTTTATGAACAGATTACACCAGAGCAGATTTCTTAATGAAAAGACACAACTGTAGAAATACAAAAACGCAGGCTCTTGCTAGAAGACCCAAAATAGTTAGTAGCACTGATCAATTCAACATCTGTCAATTTATTAGATTCTAACACAGCTATAGCAACACCATTCAGTAACTGGTTCTTAGAAGAGTATTTCCCTACATACTAGAAACTTAAAAGTGGAAAACAAAATTTACATTATGTCCAAGAGTTTGGAGAAGCTAAAGGTACAACATCCTAAATTTAACAACATTCACTGTACGATCACTAAATCACACCACCCAGCCACTTAGACTCACCACGATCCTTTTCATCTACTGATTAACTTACAGCAATGCCCGTGCAGGTAGAACTTCAACTTTTTCACTCGACCAACAATCTGTTCATTAAAGCTGGAGATGCTACTCCCACAAGCAGAAACCCAAAAGCACTTAGCTTATGATGCAACTTGTTTCGTTAAACTGGTTTAACCAGTACTCCTCCCATCAGGCCTAGACAAGTTATTACATCTCCTGTTAGGGTCAGAGTTACAAAATGAGGAGCTCAGAACCAAAAGAACTCAAAGTGCTTCTGTTTGGGATGTTAATTATTTAATTTCAGAGAAAACCTCCTGATTGGTCAATGGTGAACTGTGTAATTGGGGGCTCCATTTTGCTGGACTTATGCCCGTCTGCATCAACTTATCAACTAAACAAACAAACTGCTCCTGGTTAAGCAATTTTAAAAGTCTCATTATTGTTTCAAATCCCTTCATGACCTCAACTCACTTTTTTAAATCTGAAACCTCATAACGCTCCAAGATACTATACTCCTCTAATTCTGGCCACATTAGGATCCCTGATTTTACTCACTCCACCACTAGTGGTAGTGCCTTCCACTGTCTGGACCCTAAGCTCCAGAATTCCGTCCTTATTTTTCTCTGCCCCTCAGGCCTTGCTTTCCTCCTATAAGATGCTGCTTAATACATACTTCTTTGACCAAACATTGGCCATCAGCCTTTATCTCTTCATGTACTTGACATCAAAGTTTGCTAAATGGTGTTTCTCTGAAACTACTTGGAATTTTGATCATTTCAAAAGGTACCCTATAAACCCAAGTCTTTGCTATTTAAATTGTTCAAATGATCAGGTCATTGGCTTGCATAGTGATGTGAACCAGTTGGAGGCAGTTTTATACCAAGATGGTTAGAGTCTTGATAAGCAAAGGGATGAAAGGTTATCGGGGTAGGCAGGAATATGGAGTAATCAGATCAGCCATGATCTTACTGAATGGCAGAGCAGACTTAAGCAGCTGAGTGGCCTACTCCCACTCATATGTTTGAATGTAATAGTTGCCTCATCCTCAAATATTAAGGAGAGTGCAACGATTTACAGGAACTGAGGGGTATGATGAAAATGATTTCAGTTGTGACTGAGTCCTAATAAATGGAGAATGAAAGCCATTCACAGATGAAAATGAATTTAGGAAAAATTTATTTATGTTGTGAGTGGTGAGAATGGGAACTCTGTCACATTGAGTATCTAACGCAGAAAACACTGACTTGTAAGAAGAAGCTTGTTGCATTCAGGGGCAAAAAGGCAAAAGAGGGATTCAAGATCTGTTGGGGTCAAAATAGATTTTTATGAGCTTACTCAATTACAAGGTCAATTATGCAGTCACATAACACTATCTTCTGTTCAGACATGGAGGATTTAGACTCCCAAAGAGATTGAATAATTCATCAATATCCCCAATCATTAGTTCTGATGAAGAGGCACCAGACTCAAAACATTAACTCTGTTTTCTCTCCACAGATTCTGTTAGACTTGCTGAGTTTCCCCAGCAATTTCTGTTTTTATTTCAGATCTCCAGTACCTACGGTCAAGTCACCACTAAACTTAAAGGCACAGCACACAGGAAATCATTAATTTCTTAGATAGCATAGTATTTCAATTCAGACTAGACAACAAATGTAAAAGTTAGCAACAAACACTTTTACATATAAAAAACCATCACCCCAAGCACATCCTCCACAGACTAATGAGGTCACAGTTATTTCTTTCCATGCAATATGCACAAAGCTGGAACATCTTAACTAGGTAGTTACCCCCCCTTTTTTTTACTGCTCCTCCAATCTCAATCTCTGATTCAAAAACTTAACAATTAACACATTGCTCATTCCACTAGAATCCAACACATCTTTTTTTACCATGTAGAATATCCCTGATCTTACACAGCCTTAAACAAGATAGATTTCATAATCATTTGCAAGAAATTTATTACCTTAGTGATTTAAAGTTTTCTTGGATTTCAGTTAGCTGAGTATTCATTTGCTGATAGGTTTAAAACTGTTATCCATCCATCGTAGCCCTACCCTTGTTGCCACATTATACCCCCACAATTCTTTTGCAGTCCTTTTTCTTTCTTCTCAGAACCTGTTTTGTGTAACCTTTCTCATCTTTTTCATGCTGGTTCTGATCTTGGCAAAATGCTTCTTGGTGACTCCCTACCAGTTTCACTTATTTACCCTATCTTCTGCTCCTCTATTTACAGGTTGAGTCTCTCCCTCTTTTATTGAACCCATTAGCAACAAACACGTGAAAGAACCAGCCTGTGAATGCAGAAGCTACTCCTCAATATTTCCTTCCATTCTATTAGGGGCACAATTTTTCTATGATTTTCACACCATTAATTAATTTTCCCTGGCAATTTGTGGACTTTGATTGTGTGAATCTGCCATCTGCCTGTGTACTTTGAGCATTAGTATGTAATATAACCAGACCAGACAACTGACAGACTATCCTGTTTATTTGTAATAATTTCCATACTATTCCACTGCCATTTTTCAGATGAGACCTTAAACTGAAAGCTGTGTCTTAATATTTTGAAAGAAGCCCAGACAAATTCTTTGTCATATCCTAAACAATATTTATCCTCAAACAACATCATAATAAAATCTGGTTATTATCCAAATTGCCGCTTGTAGGAGCTTGCTGTACACAAATTAACTGCTGTGTTTCCTACATTACAATAGTGATTTCATTTCAAACTGTAAGAGGCTTTGAAATGCAGAAGACAGCAGGAACACTAGGACAGAGATAAAAGGTACTGCAGATGCTGGAGAATCCGAGATAACAAGCATGGGGCTGGATGAACACAGCAGGTCAAGCAGCATCATAGGAGCAGGAAAACTTGACGTTTCGGGCCTAGACCCTTCATCAGAAATGGGGGAGGGGAAGAGGGTTCTGAAATAAATAGGGGAGGTAGGGAGGAGATAGGTCAGTCCAGGGAGGACGGACAGGTCAAGGGGGCGGGATGATGTTAGTATAGGAGATGGGGGTGTGGGTTGAGGTGAGAGGAGAAACAGGTTAGGGAGGTGGAGATGAGCTGGGCTGGTTTTGGGATGCGGTTGGGGGAGAGGAGATTTTGAAGCTTGTGAAATCCACATTGATGCCATTGGGCTGCAGGGTTCCCAGGCTGAATATGATTTTCTGTTCCTGCAGCCTTCGGGTGGCATCGCAGGAGGCCAAGGATGGACATGTCATCTGAGGAATGGGAGGGGGAGTTGAAATGGTTCGCGACTGGGAGGTGCAGTTGTTTGTTGCGAACTGAGTGCAGGTGTTCTGCAAAGTGGTCCCCAAGCCTTCGCTTGGTTTCCCCGATGTAGAGGCATTTGACTCATTGAGCCCACTCCACCACGCAACATGACCATGACTGATCCTGTCTCAACATCATTCTCCCACTCTAACCCCATACCTCTTGCTCTAGAAAACTATCTAATTTATTTCTTGAATATTTTCAGTAATTTGGCCTCCACAGCTTTCTGTGGTGGAAGATTTCACAGGTTGACCGCCTTGGAGTGGAAAAATCTGTCAGCTCAGTCCAAAATGGCCTACTGGATATCCTGAGACCACGATCCCTTGTTCTGGAAATGTCATAGAATCAGAGAGTCCCTACTGTGCAAATAGAGGCCATTTGGTCTATCGGGTCTGCATCAACAGTCTGAAGAGCCTACCTCTCAGAACCACCTCATCCCTGTAACATTTCCCATAGTTAATCCACATAGCCTACACATATCTGCACACTACGAGAAAATTTAGCGTGGCCAATCCAACTAACTTGCACAACTTTGGACTGTGGGAGGACACCGGAGCAATCCACAGAAACCCACACAGACATGGGGAGAACATGCAAACTCCACACAGACAGTCACCCACGGCTGGAATTGAACCCAGGTCCCTGGTGCTGTGAGGCGGTAGTGCTAACTACTGTGACACCCTTAACCATGGCCCCTGGTTGTGAAAAGCACCAAACAAATGCAAATCTATCTCTGCAGTGTTACTTGATTAGTAATCCAGATTTTCTTAGTAATCCAGATTTTCTTAATGTACAACCAAATCAGTGTTATTACAATCCAAATCCACTCCCTCATTGACTGTGCTATTAGGTGAGAGACCCCATGTTACTGCACCATTACTCCAATCTCCCTCTAATGTTGCACTATCACACCAGCTTCCTTTGTTAGTGTCTTATGCTGACTGGCATCATTTGGTTATCCTTGTCTCCTTTTCCAAATGCATAATTCCCATAGTTCTATGAATGTAACCAAATTAACTACTTAACTTTGACAGCTGCAAGAGCATGTCACAGTCTGGGTATTCTTTGCTGAGTGGCTTGTCTTTTAGTCCCCCCCACAGCCTTTCCACAAATGAAGTCGGAGACCATCCAGGACAAAGCAGCCTGGTTATTGAAGATCGCAATCACCACCTTAAACTTTCACTCCCTTCATCATCAGCACATAATGCTAGTAGCATGTATCAATACTCAAACTCTCCATCTAACAGCACTGTCGACCTGTGTCCACCACATGGTCTGCAATGGTTCAACAAGGTGGCTGGTTCACCACCCTCACCAGTGCAAACTGGAATCATATTAAATGCCAATTGTTTGAGAGTGAATGTCACATGAGATGAAGGAATAAAACAAAACTATGGTATTATTCTAATCTTAACATCTAACTATTCTGGGCCACTACTGCAGCCTCCACTCACTGATGCACTAACATGTAATCTTTCTTTTTTTTGCAAGTTTATTGCATTCTTGTCTTACTGTATCATTTTTTCCAATGTTCTTTCATAATTATTATTATTTTCTCCAAATTTTAATGTCAGGCTATTATTGACTCCCTTGTGTTCCTGCATGATTATACCAGCTTCCAATATGAAAGCAGTGCGTCCTTGTTATTGCAGCCTGTCCAGCCATGCTCCTATAATGAAATTCAGACTCTTCCAACGGTACTGGAGTATGTGACTGCATTATTACTGACTCATCTGTAAACTACAAAAGCTAGCCTCTCCTTGTGCAGAGACATTATTACACTGGTATTTTTGCACTTGCTCCATTCTATTTGTGTCAGTCCATTATTACTATAGTCTTGTCCTCTATTACTGCACCATTATCAAGTCTTTCCATATACTCTGGTCTATTTCTACTTGGAGACATTGTGGTTGTGAAAGACACTCTGGGATTGCAAATCTTCCTTTGTTTTATATATTGCAGCATCTGCCAGTGACTGCAGATGTTGTCCATTACTCAATCATTACAGTACTTTACTCTCCTCCTGTCAACCCCCATGTCCACCTGTTGTTGCCTTTTCACTCCAGCTTCTCCCATTTATTGTCCTATACCTCCAGTATCTCCACCATGGTACCTACTTTCTGTTTTCTTAGGACTTCTATTAATTTGCAGTCTCTATTGCCACTCTGATTTCCAATGTTACACTGATCTACTTGTTACTGTGTCTATTTCTTACTCTGATCTGTTATCTGATAGCTCTGTTACCCAGGACCTCCCTCAGTTCCTCTGATTACCCTCTGTTACTCAGATCACTGTCATCGTGGCCAACTCTGATCTTTGTTACTTTGATCTCTCTCTGTAACTCTGATCTGCCTGTTACACTGATCTCCCATCTCTGCTTGTTACTCTGCCCTATCTGTTTCTCCTGTCTTTATCACTCTGATTTCTATCTGTTTTCTCTGATCTCCATTACACCCAAGCTCTCACTTTTACTAGTATCGCTATTGCACTGATCTGTTACTCAGATCTTCCTGAGAGCCCCATTATTCAGATCCCACTCTATTACTCTGATCTATATTATTCTAATTCCTGAGTTCCCTTTATTATTCTGATGTCTGTTACTGAGCTTACTCTATTATTCTGATCCGTCACTTCGATCTCCACCTGATCTATTATTCTGAATCCTTGTTACTTTCTATTTCCCTGTTCTCACCCGGTCACTCTCTATTACTTTGATCACACACTGTTACTGTGAACGCACCCTGTTTCTCTCCATTACTCTGAATTCCTACTGCTTTCTATTACTCTGATCTCACCCTGTTTCCCTTTGTTACTGTGATCTCACCTTTACTCTCTGTTAATCTGCTCTCACCCTGTTACTCTGATGTAACCCTGTTATTCTTTATTACACTGATCAAACTGTTACTCTCTATTACTGTCATCTCAACTTGTTGCTGTCTGTTAATCCGATCTCACCCTGTTACTCTATATTGCACTGAATTACTATTACTTTCTATTACTTTGATCTCACCCTATTATTCCATTATTCTAATCTCACTGTTACTCTGATCTCACAATTACTCTCTGTAACTCTGATATTACCCTGTAACTCTTAATTACTCTGATCTCACCCTGTGCCTCTCTGGTCTTTCTCAATTATTCTGATGTTCCTGTTACTCAGTGCCTTTGTTACTCAGGCCTGCAGTGATCCTCTCACCAGCCCACGCCCCATCCCCACCGTCTCCGTTCCCCTCATCACCACCATCAGGTTCCCTCATCCCTCGGTGAAGGCTATTCCCTCATTCACCTCCGCCTCCCCCCTTTCCCGGATTAACCGCACTCTTGCCTCCTTCCCCACTCCGACGCGAGCCCTGTCTCCCTCCCTCCCTCACTCACCTCTCTCTCACACACTCTCTCCCGCCGCGCGCTGCTTTTCCGTTTCCGCTCCCCCACTCCCCTCCCCCACTCCACCTCCGGGTCGCCTTGGTAACCGCTCCACGCGGGGTCTCCACGGTACACTGGCAGGGACCCGTGACGTCTGCGTTTCCCTGGCAACCGGGGGCCGCCGTCTGGGAGCAGTGCGCCTGCGCGGGGCGCGTGCGGTATCGAGTGCGCATGTGTAGGTCCGTCTGCCGGGTGACAGGCTCCTGCCGTCCGCCGGGTGCCAGGCTCCTGCAGTCCATCAGCCAGAGCCGGCAAATACCCTTGGAGTGGGATAGGAAATGCAGAACAAGAGAAGCCACTCGAATAATCAACACTATACCAGGGGTTTAAGGCACTGTCGGAGGGTCAGTGCTGAGGGAGCGCCGCACTGTCGGAGGGTCAG
>JAHRHZ010000138.1:2899192-2926148 GCA_024137785.1 Ginglymostoma cirratum
TGTCGGAGGGTCAGTGCTGAGGGAGCGCCGCACTGTCGGAGGGTCAGTGCTGAGGGAGTGCCATACTGTCGGAGGGTCCGTACTGAGCAGTTAGCTGTTGTCTTTCAGATAAACTGTTAAAACTCTGAATTATCTTAACTCATGAACGTTAAAGACCCCATCAGATCCCAACAACAACAGTGCAGACCCACTTTAATCAAGAAAGCAAAGCAATGCCTGTACTTCCTTTGGGGGCTAAGAAATTCAACATGTCAGCAAAGACCCTTACCAATATTTCTAGATGCAGCATAGACAGCGTTCTATTCAGATGCCTCACGGATTAGTATGGCACATGCTCTGCTCAATACCATATGAGATTACAGACAGTTGTGAACTCAGCACAGTCCATTACAATGTGGGGCGGCATGGTGGCTCAGTGGTTAGCACTGATGCCTCCCGGCACCAGGAGCCCAGGTTCAATTCCACACTTGGGTGACTGTCTGTGTGGAGTTTGCACATTCTCCCCGTGTCTGCTTGGGTTTTCTCCAGGTGCTCCGGTTTCCTCCCACAGTCCAAAGATATGCAGGCTAGGTGGATTGGCAGTGCTAAATTGTCCATAGTGTCCAGGGATTGTAGATTTGGTGGGTTACGGTGGGACTTCATCAGAAATCTGATGAAGGGTCTAGGCCCGAAACATCAAGCCTTCCTGCTCATATGATGCTGCTTGGCCTGCTGTGTTCATCCAGCCCCATGCTTGTTATCTTGGATTCTCCAGCATCTGCAGTACCTTTTATCTCTAACAGAATCTTCTCATTTGTTCGCTATCCTTACATAATGTCAATATCCAATGATGTTCCAAGCTCACTTTTAAAATAAACAATTTATTGAGCGTTATTTGCCATTTGTGAAAGAGATCCAAACTTCTCCCACTCTTTGTAGACACTTTTTCTTATTTCCCTGTCAAACATTTTCTGTTCCTTAGTCCTTGACTCATCAAGCTGCAGTATGTTCTTTCTATCCATACTATCTCCTCCCCTTGATATCTTGTAAATTTTCAGCAAATTACCACATAACGTTATAAGTTCTAGGGAATACATTTGATTGTATATATTAACCCGAGATGCTTCACCAGTGCATTACTAAATCAAACATTCATGCAAGCCATAGATGGAATTGTTAGGACAGGTGACCAGAAGCTTGGTCTAAGATGTTGACCCACATTGCTTCCTGGTGAAAAGATTTCTTGATTTTGAAATTCTCATTCAACTTTTCTTAAACCCACCCATGCCCTTGCCCATCTCTCACAAATGTAATCTCTTCCAGCCCCATATGGTCTGAAATCAGTGTTTTATTTCCACTAATTTCAATCGCTGTACCGTTGATGGCCATGCCTTCAGCTGCCTAGGCCCCAAGCTTTGGAGTACCTTCCCTTCACTGCTCTGTCTCCCTTTCTTCATTGAAGACATTCCTTAAACACTGCTACTTTACAGAGTGTTTGGCTATCTCCTATGTGACTTGGTGTCAAATTTTGTTTTGAAATGCCGAGCGAAGCTCGTTGGGACATTTTTAATTATGGTAAAGGCGCTGTTAAATATGAGTGATGTTTTTAAAGGGGGAGAGAGTGGCGGAGAGTTTTAGGAAGGGGATTCCAGACCTTAGGACTCAGGCAGTGGGCAGCATGGCCACCACTGGTGGAGTGAAGGGAGTCGGGGATGCTGAAGGGTCCAGAATTGGGGAGTGCAGATATCTGACCGGGTTCAGAATAAGTTACACCCTTTCCTGCATTAAGGGAAGTGGCTTGAGTTCTTATTTCCTGTTATCTTGTTTGTTGCTTATATATTTGATCTTCTAATTATTATTGCAGTGTAAAATGAGTGTGAAAAACCGACTTCAGCTAATTTTGGAAGTTAAATTGCAAAGATACTCACATTCTGCTTCACTGTAATGCACTTAGGAGATTTACAGGAAGTCCAAAGAGGCCCAACCTTAGGGAGGGTTTGAAACTCATGCCCATACAAGTCAGAAATGAAGGGAATGCAGCATAGTCGGTTACAGTGAGAACATTGCTTTCTAAATTTCTCAGTTCATATTAAAATCTATTATCCTCCATTAGGTGTGAGTGTCCTGTCTCTGCCAACCTTAAAAAGATCAATTTTTACAGAGGTAACAAAGTGTGGAGCTAGAGGAACACAGCAGGCCAGGCAGCATCAGAGGAGCAGGAAAGTTGACGTTTCGGGTCAGGACCTTTTCTGAAGAAGGGTCCCAAGCTGAAACATCAACTTTCCTGTTCCTCTCATTGCTGCCTGGCCTGCTGTGTTCCTCCAGCTCCACACTTTGTTACCTGTGAGTCCAGCATCTGCAGTTTTTGCTTTCTTTAAATGTTCATAGACTGTCTTTTACAATCTGGGGATGTCCAAATGTTTTATGCCATTGAAGAACTTTTTGAAGTGCAGTCACTGGACAGGAGAATTTTAGTTATGAAGACGGATTAGAGTTGTTTTCCTTGGAGCAGAGCAGATTAAGGTTGGGACATGATCGAGATGTATAAAAATATGAGGGGCATAGATAGGGTAGATAGGTGGAAACTTTTCTTCTTTGGTGGAGAGATCAATGACCAGGGGCATAGATTTAAGTTAAAGTGCAGGAGCATTCAAAGGGATAAGAAGATGATTGGAATCTGTAACTCACTGCTTGTAAGGTTGGGAAGAGGCAGAAACCTTACTAACGTTTAAATATTTAGATGTGTGCTTGCGATGCCAAGGTAAATGAGGCTATGGGCCAAGTGTTGGAAAATGGGATTAGAATAGTTTGGTAGTTGTTTTTAACTGGCGCAGACTTGATGGGTGAAGAGCCTTTTTCTGTGAAGTAGATTTCTGTAACTATGACACTTTTGTAATATGGGAAATATAGACAGTCTCAATTTTTCTCATTGTGTACACAAGTAGGAAGGTGTATTTGAGACCACAGATCAGTCATGATCTTACTAAATGGCAGAGCAAGCTGGAGGGACTGAATGAACAAAGCCTGCTCCTCATTCCTATGAAATGCATCAACCTATCAAATGCAATTGGTGTACAGCAAGATCCCTTTTTAAATTCATTCACAGGATGAGGACATCACTGTCTAGGCCAGCATTTAATGCCCATCCCTAATTATCCAGAAGGCAGTAAAGAGTCAACCACATTGCTATGGGTCTGAAGTCACACGTAAGCCAGACCAGGTAAGGATGGCAGTTTCCTCCCCTAAATCAGATGGGTTTTTCTGACAATCAGCAATGAATTCATGGTCATCATTAGACTCTTAATTCCAGATATTCATTGAGTTCAAATTCCACCATCTGCCGTGGTGGCATTTGAACCCAGGACCCAGAAAAATTACCTGTGCCTCTGGATTAACAGTCCAGCAATAATACTACTGGGTCATTGCCTCCCCCTTGGCATCAATGGCTTCATGAACAGAAAAAGCTGTTTTTGTGACGGCTATTGACCAGGGCAATGTGGAATGAACTTCCCAGCTCTTCTTTGAAGTAGTGTCATGGGATTATTCACATTAACACCCTCAGGAAGGGCACTAGCTAATGAAGTAGTTAGGAGTTGTACTCGCTGTTAGGTGGGATTCTAATGGGCGCCCATTCAGGTCCAAGTGAGTGAGCGGTTGGCCTCAGCAACAATGCCCTTGCAGTTACTGTGGCCACTGACCAGTTAGATTGATGCATAAAGAAGGTGACAATTTAGTCAAATGCCCACTGGCACCTCTTACCCCATTGATCAGTCTATCTTCAAAGGAAGTGGGAGGAAAACCAGAGAGGTGGAGCAAGAGAGATGGTGATTACAAACGCTTGCAAAGCGTATAATAATGTATTCCCAATAATTTGTAGCTAGCGAGTTGCTAATTAAGCAATCAAGTAATACAAGTTGAAGCATCAGTCATGGTTCAGTGAGCACATGCTCATGCCTTGAGTTTAAAGGTAGTGGGTTCCAGTCCCAATCCAGAGAACGGAGTTTGTAATCCAGGCTAGCACTTCCAGATCAGCACTGATGGAATGCTGCCCTATGAGAGATACTGCCTTTTGGATGGGACAATATGGGGAGTTTATGGCCTACTGGTATTGTCACTGGACTGTTAATGCAGAGATGCAAATAATATTATGGGGACTTAGGTTCAAATCCTGCCACGACAGATGGTGGAATTTGAATTTAATATATATCTGGAATTAAGAGTCTAATGATGACCATGAATCAATTGTTGGAAAAATTGATCTGGTTCACTAATGTCCTTTAGGCAGGGTATCTGATCTGGCTTATATGTGACTACGGACTCCAATGTGGTTGACACTTAACTGCCCTCTGGGTAACTAACGATGAGGAATAAATGCTGGCTGGCTAATTACATCCTTATCCTGTGAACTAATGTAGAAAATAAATCTGAGTTCCTCTGCCACTATTTTGAAGAAGAAGGGGTTTCTCCCTGATGTCCTGGCCAATATTTATTCCACAATCAACATCACAAAAAAGTGGATTATCTGGGCCAACCTCATGCTGGGATCTTGTTGTGTACAAATTTGCTGCTGTGTTTCCTACATTACGACACCATTCCACTTTGGAAGTACTTTATTGACTATAAAGTGCTTTGGGATGTCTTGAGGCTTGAAAGACATTATAAAAATGGAAGACTTTTTTCTTAATTTTGCACAACGTAGGAATTAGGAACAAGAGTAGACCATTCTGCCCTTTGAGCCAGCTCTATTATTCACCAAGATCATGGCTGATCATCTACATTTAAACCATTTTGTCCCGCAATCCCCATTTCTTATGATGCCGTTATTATCCAGAAAACGATCAGTTTCCACCTTGAACATGCTTAATGATTGAGCTTCTGTGGTGAAGAATTCCAAAAATTCACCATCCTCTCCATGAAGAATTTCTTTCTTTTGTCAGTGCAATTGGACTACTCCTTATCCTGAGACTTTGGAACCTCATTCTGGACTCACCAGCCAGGGAGAAACATCCTACCTACTCCCCATGCTGTCACATTCTGTAAAAGTGTTGTAAATTTCAATGAGATCACCTGTCATTCTTTGAAACTCTGGAGAATACAGAACCAGTTTTTCAATCTCCTCAAATGACAATCCTGTACAGATAAAATGGAATGGTTTGGTGCCTAATTTAAAGTACAAATTGCTTGCAAATGGGAGTAAACAGGACCACACAAAATTTGCTACTTTTGTTTTTAGAATTGGTCCTGTGCTCAGCATTTCCTTCAAAACCTCAATTTCCCCATTACATTTGGCCACATGCTACCTAATTCTGGTGAATACACTGGAAGCCATTCAGAGAAGGTCAACTAGACTAATATCTGGATTTCTGAAGAAGGGTCTCGACCCGAAACGTCAACTTTCCTGCTCCTCTGATGCTGCTCGGCCTGCTGTGTTCATCCAGCTCCACAACGTTTTATCTCAGATTCTCCAGCATTGGCAGTTCCTACCATCTCTGTAATATCTGGAATGGCCAGGTTGTTTCGTAGAGTCGTACAGCACGGACACAGACCCTTTGGCCCAACCAATCCATGCCAACCATAATCAAAACTAAACTAGTCTCACCTGCCTGCGCTTGGCCCATGTCCCTCCAAGTATTTCTTATTCATGTAGTTATCCAAATGTCTTCTAAAGACGTAACTGTACCTGCATCCACCACATTCAGATCCAAGATGACAACAGCGTAGGAATCCTTAGCCTGAGCTTATCCACTCCATAGGTTTATTTTCTTTTGTTTTATCTTTTGTGTTTTTTTTCCTTCTTTCTTCATGGCAATGTCCTGAACTCCCAGCCTCAGTGCAGTCACGCACTCTCAGCCTTAGCATGGACCTGGCATGACAATCTCTCAACGTGGCATAGTGATCTCTCAGCTGGGCGTGGTGTCTTCTTGCCCTGGCATGACGGTCTCTCCACAGCCTGGTGTGACCTCAGCGTGGACTTCTGGCCTCAAGATGATTCCAGAAGCAGTCTTTGACCTCATGGTGAAGCCTAGCACGGTCTGGAGTCGAGGACCAGTGCAGACTAGAGACTAAATGCCAGCGTGGACTGGGTTAGAAGGACTGTTATTCTGAACATTTTATTTCTTTATTTATCAATTTATTTTCTCTAAGAATTTGTACTTAAGAATCTGTATATAGGTGCCCTTGTACCTAAGATGGCGCCATAAGTGGCGACTTGTAAACTTTCATTGTGCTTTTTGAGTACATGTGACAAAAAAGCTAATTTTAAGATTCTATTTCCTCTGGAAGTTCATTCTACACGTGAACCACACTCTGTGTAAAAAAAAAAGTTGTCCCTCGTGTCTTTTTAAAATCTTCCTCCTCTCACCTTTAAGTATGTCATCTAGTCTTGAAATCACCCCACCCTCGGGAAAAGGCACCTCCCCTTCACATTAACTAAACACCTCATGATTTTATAAACCTTTCAGGTCACCCCTCAACCAGTGAAAAAAGTCCCAGCCTATCCAGCCTTGCCTTATAACTCAAACCCTCCATTCCCGTTAACATCCTGGTAAATCTTTTCTGTATCCTCTCCAGCTTAATAATATCCTACATATAACTGTGTGATCAGAACGGGACACAATACTCCAGAAGAAACCTCACCAACGTCTTGTACAACCTCAACATGACCACCCAGCTCCTACACTCAGAGGTCTGTGCAATGAAGATAAGCGTGTTAAACGCCTCCTTATCCATCCTGTACACATATCTTGCAAACATCAAAAAAGTATGCATCTGAACCCCTAGGTCTTTCTGTTCTACAGCATTACCCAAGGCCCAAGGTTTTATGTGAAAAAGTTGTGCATGAAAACAGAAAATAGGACAAGGCCATTCGGCCCTTTCACCCTGCTCTGTCATTCAATATGATCATGGCTGATCATCCAATTCATTGCCCTTGCTTACTTGCCCCCCCCCATACTCTTTGATCACCATAATCCTAAGAACTATATATAGTTCCTTGAAAACGTTCAAAGTTCTGGCCTCAATCACTTTCTGTGCCAGAGAATTCTACAGGCTCATCACTCTGAGTGAAGAAATTTCTCATCTCAGTCCTAAATGTTCTAACCTGTATCCTTAGACCAGTCACTGAAAGTGAGCGTGCAGGTGTAGCAGATGGTGAAGAAGGCCAAAGGTATGTTGGCCTTCAAAGCAAGAGGATATGAGAACAGGAGCGGGATGTCTTGCTGCAATTATACAGGTCTTAGGGAGACCACAACTGGACTATTATGCACAGTTGGTTCTGAACTCCCTGGAAATTGGGAATATCCTTTCTGTATTTACCCATCTATTCCTGTTAGAATTTTATAGGTTTCTATGAGACCCCCATTCCCCCTTCATTTTTCTAAACCTTGATGAATACAATCCCGAATGATGCAGTCTCTCTTCATACAGCAGTTCTGCCATCCCGGGAATCAGTCTGGTAGACCTTTATTGCACTCCTTCCATAACCAAACTGTTCTTCCTTAGATAGGTGGAGCAAAGCTGTGCACAATACTCCAGTTGTGGTCCCCCTAAGACCTGCATAATTGCAGCGAGACATTACCGCTTCTGTTTTCATACTCTCCTGCTATGAAGGCCAATGTACCTTTTGCCATCTTCATCATCTGCTACACCTGCACACTTAGATTCAGCAATTGGTGTTCAAGGACATCCAAGTCTTGTTCCTTCCCCCTTCCCAATTTATTGCCATTCAGCTTCCTGTTTTGCTACCAAAGTGGATAACCTCACGCTTATCTACATTATACTGCATCTGCCATGCATTTACCCACACACTCAGCTTATCCAACTTACACAGAAGCATCTCTGCATCCTCCTTACAGCTGTATAGGATAGGCTGAAGGGCTAAACTTGATGATATTCGACAGCTGCATGACCTTGACTGAGTCCTGTGAACATTCCTGTACATATTGAAGATGGCACAATCAGTGTGTTTTTCTGTAATTGTTTTTTCTGTGCCTTGCTGTTTGTTACACTGTATAAGAGAAAGAGTTTCGTTCCAATTCGCTGGACTTCACCTCGGACCAGGGTTGCGAATGATGCCAGGGACAACCTAAGCCTCCACAGCAGCCATTGATCGCGGGGTCCCTGACGGGCAGAAGGGCATGAGGCTTATTGTTTTTCCTTCCCTTTTCATTCTTTTTGTTTACTTAATAAATGTTCCTTTCTTTTTCCATCTTTTATTATTGCTCAATAAATATTTATATTTAAGCAAATTTATATTGTCGAGTCTTCTGTTAACTACATTTAATTGAATCCGAAAAGAACTGTTTGGATACACCCTGTGATCCAAGACAACAGTACACGTGCCCACCCAGCTTTCAACTGTGTGCTAACTTGGAGATATTACATTTAGTTTCCTGATTTAAATCGTTAATATACATTGTGAGTAGCTGGAGGAAAGCACTGATCCTAAGCAGTACCCTAATGATCAATGGCTACCACTGAGAAAATGACCCATTTAATCTTACTCCGTTTCCTGTTTGCCAACCAGTTCTCTATCCATGTCAGTGCACTAACCCACAATCCCATGTGCTTTAATTTTACATGCTAATTTCTTATGTTGAACTTTATTAAAAACCTTCTGAAAGTCCAAGTAAACCACATCCACTAGCTCCCACTTATCAACTATACTAGTTACATCCTTGAGAAATTCCAACAGTTTTGTCAAACATAATGATGGACAGACTAGACATATCTGTTGGAGTTCAGAAAGGTAAGATGTGAGTTGATTAAAATATATGATCCTGAGGTGTTTGACAAGATGGATGTGGAAAAAATATCTTCTTCTTGTGGGAGAATGTACAACTAGGGGGTTATTACTTAAAAATTAAGGCATCGTTCATTTCAGACAGAACTTGGGAGAAATGTTTTCTCTCAGAGGGTCATTATACTTTGAAATTATCTTCCTCAAAAGCTAGTGGAAGCAGAGTCTTCGAATGCTTTTAAGGCAGTTGTAGATATTTTGTTGATAAGAAGGAGGGAGAAAGGTTATTGGGAGCAGGTGGAAATGTGGAAATAAACTGATCAGCTATAATTTAATTGCATAATGGAACAGGCTGAAGGGGTTGAATGGCCTACTGCTCAATGGCATCACCATCACTGAATCTGTCAATATCCTATGGGTTACCATTGATCAGAAATTGAATTGGGCTAGCCATATAAACACTGGCGACAAGAGCGAGTCTGAGGCTAGGAATCTTGCAGAGAGTAATTCACCTCCTGACTCCCCAAAGACTGTCCATCATCTACAAGGCACATGTCAGGAGCATGATGAATTACTGTCCACTTGCCTGCACCATCCTGGACAAAGTAGCCAGCTTGTTTGGTATCACATCCACTCTCTCCACCACCGACGCTCAGTAGCAACAGTGTGTGCCATCTGCAAACAGTAAACGTTCACATAAGGTCCTCAGACTGCACCTTTCAAACTCAGGACCACTACTAGTTAGAAGGAAAAGGGCAGCAGAAACATGGGAACACAACCACCTGCATGTTCTTCCCCAATCGATTTACCATCCTGACTTGGAAATATATAGCCATTCATTCAGTGTTACTAAGTCCAAATCCTAGTGCTCTCTCCCTAATGGCCTTTGTGGGCACATGGATTACAGTGTTTCAAGGAGGCAGCTCACCACCACCTTCTCAGACCAAGATGGCAGTGGCAGAATAACAGCGCTGCATTCAAGGTCCTAGTCCGAGGCACATCTGCCTCTGTCTGCTTTCTTTGTTTCTTTTTAAAATTCTTTTTACTTTCTTTTTTCCCCTCGTTTCTTTTTAAGGCAGCGACAGCAGGAGTGAGCAGTCCTGGCGGTGCAGAGGAGAGAGAACCATCTATTGAAGGTGGCAGTACTGGCACAATAGGCCTGTCTGCTCTAGGCTAAGCCACGTTTTATTTTTGCTTCTCTCTTCCCTTCACTTCTTATCTGTTTCACTTACCTTCTGGAGTTCTGGAGAGAAAGGCAACAGCGGAGATGGCATTGTGGGGACCATGGCAATGGCTGCTGGCCCCGAGCAGGGTTGGCTGGATGCCTGGTGCGTGGAAGCGGCAGTGGGCTGGAGCGCAAGGTGGTCAGAGCGAGGCCAAAGTGTCAGCGAGGGAGCTCCCTCGCATCTGCAGCTTCGAGAGCAGAAAGTCCGAGGTGTGCCGGAGAGTAGGCCAGAGCGGAGGAAACTGAGCCCTTGCAGGGAATGCACTTATGAAATACTTTTGAACTTTTATCTTTATTCCATTATTATTTCCATTTAATACTAGGAAGGACTGTAATGTTAATTTTTAACTCTATTTCTTTATTTGCACTCAGAACAACAATAATGCTTTACTTTTAACTTTGTTTCTCTATTTTACTACTTGTATCTAAATTTTGTACCTAGGTACCTTTGTCCCTAAGATGGCATCATGTGTGACAGCATTCTACACTTTTCACTGTACTCCTGTATTTGAATACACATAATAATAAAGCTTAAATCGAGGGCAACTAGAAGCAGGCAATAAATACTGATCGAGCCTGCTACGCCTGCATCCCATGAATAAATAAACATTTTTTTCCTTTTTTTACTTGTCACAGTATCATCTCCTATTGCTTGTACTGTCGTTCCTTTCATTGCTTAATCTCTTCAGCCTTCCAGCTATCAAAGACCTTCCATTTTGTTCTCTTAGTCATAGGTATAAGAGATATACAGCATGGAAACAGACCTCTCGGTCCAACTGATTCATGCCAACGAGATATCCTAAACTGATCTAGTCCCACTTGCCAGCATTTGGCCCATATTCCTCCAAACCCTTCCTATTCATATACCCATTCAGATGCCTTTTAAATGTAATTGTACCAGCCTCTACCGCTTTCTCTGGCAACTTGTTCCATACCTCCCACTTCCCTGCCTTTAAAGTGGCCTGAGAATGTGCTATTTTTCTTCTTTTTTCCAGTTCCAATGTATTCTGCTCAGAGATTGTAAAGTGGTTTACAGCATTGCTCCAGTGTGCTGGCTGTTTGCAAGAGCAAAATAGCTCGTCCAGATCCCTGCCCTATCTCTGTAAAAGTTTCTCTTTAACTTTATTTGCCATTGAATTTGTATCAGTCCCCTCTTGACTCTTCTGTCAAATGGGAACAGTTTCTCCCTGTCTGCTCTGCTCAGACCCCAATGCCTTCACATTCATCCTGAAGTGTTGTGCCCAGAATAGGCCAAAGCAGTGTCTTTTCAAGGATTCACCATACATTCCTTATTTTTGGATCTCTATGCCTCAATTTATAAAAACCATGATCTCATTTGTCTTTTTAAACACTTTCTCAATCTGCCCAAACCATCTTTGATAGTATGTGCACATGTTTCCTCAGAACTCTCTGTTCCTGCACATCCTTTAGAATTGTCTCCTTTTAAAGGGCCACTCATCGTTTTTCCCACTGAAATGTATCACTTCATTAGTTCTCTGCATTAAATTTCATCTGCCACGTGTACAACGTGTCATTAGACTCTGTCATCTTGAAGTTGATCACCATCTATTTCAGAGTTCAAAATGCTTCCAAGAATTTTCATCTAAGAGTTTTGAAATTCTGCCTTGCACACCCATGTCTATGATACGAATAGTGATGAGGAAGGTATTAAGCTTTTGTAGTGACTCCTTGGATAACTCCACTCTCTATTTTCCTCCATCCATCCACCGCTACTCTCTATTACCTGTGAATGAACTAGCCTCACATCCACATCATCCACGATCACCAGCCTGACTTGGGGGGTGGTAGTGGTGAGGTGGTAATGTCACTGGACAAGTAATCAAGAAATACAGGCTAGTGTTCTGGGGACACCGGTGCAAATTTCTACTGTGGCAGGTGGTGAAAATATTTGCAATTAAAAGCTGGTCTAACGTTGACAATTGTTGTTATAAAAAACATCACCTGGCTCACTACTGACCTTTAGGGAAAGAAATATGCCACCCTTACCCTGTCTGGCTTACATATGACTCTAAACCCATAGAATGGTCTAGAGAGCCACACAGTTCAAGGGCAATTACAGATGCTAGCCATAGACACCGACGTCCCATGAAATGTTTTTAACACCTGGAATGTTAACTCTGTTTTCCTCTTGATGGGTGCTGCTATATATTTCCAACATTTTTTGTTTGTATTTCTCATTTCCGGCGCCTGGGTCAGGCTAGTTTTGTAGAAGAATCTCAGAGAGTGCAGGTGAGGCTGCAGACTCTTCTGACAGTGTATGGTCCCGCAAAACCGCACTGCAGTGTCAGCCTAGATTGTGCGCTCCGATTTCGAGAGCCGGGCTTGAGCACAGATCCTGCTAACTAGGAGGCAAGGCATACACATCATGGCTGACACTTGTGAGAAGTTGCATACCTGTGTATGTTGAGCCTTTCGGACTTTCACTCATCCCAGATTAAGAAAATGACCTTTTCTTTTAAAACAATCAGAGAGAACCCAGAGTTGCAGAAACATGCCTGTTATTTTAGCATCTTCATGGGGCAAATGCTGGACTTTCCAGTAATACCTACATCCCAAGAATGAATTCCAAAAAAAACCATGAAAAATGAGTTGCAGGTGATGTGTACAGTTTTAATTTTTATACTGATGAAGGAAAGTGAACATCATTATCACTTTTTGACATTTAAGCAAAATACTGGCTGCAAGTTATGCTGCAACCCTGAACATAAATCTAACAAACAACTCACACAAATATTAAAAAAAAATGCAAATTAAATATTAATTACTACCGTTAAACTTTGAAAAAGCTGATTGGTTCTTTTCCCTTCATACACCTGAGGTTTTAACCTGATGATAAAGCAGACAGACTGAAAGATCTACAACAGGAGAAACGCTTTATTCTCAGGGAAAGTGGTTGAACAAAACAGCATCACTGCCTTTATGCAGGACTGTCTTATTTTCTGGACTGAGCCACCTGCCAGCACAGACGTAGAGTCACTGTGGCATGGAAGGAGGCCAGTTGGTGCATCTATACTGACTCTCTGTAGAGCAATCCTATCAGTACCATTCCCCTCCATTATGGTGGCCGCAAAAAGTTTATTTCCCTCTACTGCCATATTTCCTTAGGCAGAGTGTTCCAGGTCATTACCACTCACCATGTAAAATGACGTCCTTTCTCACATTTCCCCAGGATCTCAAAACGAACACCCTTGTATACCAGGAAATGGAAAAGCTTGTCTTCAGCTACTTAATCTATCCTAATCTTGCATGACACTATCAAATCTCCCTCATTGCTAGGACAACCTTAGCTTCTCCAATTAACTAAAATTGCTCATTCCTTTAACTATTTTACTACATTTCTAATGCACACTTTTGGGACCCTTAGAAGATCTGTCCATCCACTCTGGTGGGCTGTGGCTAGGAATGGTGTAATATAATTAGGCGCGGTTTGTGGCATGGAAACTGTGCTGGTACAACATCACAGAACCTTCATCTGTTGGAATTCGCTCTGCTTACAGGTTAGGCCTGTCTCTCGCTACTTTGAATAATCATAACGGAACCCACAGGCATCTCAGAATGCGCCGGAAACTCAGCAGTTGTTCCAGATTCTAATTTAATCAGCACCTGCACCCCACTCAACTTCCCTCTCTCCTCCCTGGACATTGTTCCATGTCCCATAGAATTGGGACAAGATTCAATATCCAAGTGATCATGTATTATCAAGAGATAGTAGGAACTGCCGATGCTGGAGAATCTGAGATAAAATGTTGTGAAGCTGGATGAACACAGCAGGCCGAGTAGCATTAGGGGAGCAGGAAAGTTGACGTTTCGGGTCGAGACCCTTCTTCAGAAATGGGGGAGGGGAAGGGGATTTTGAAATAAATAGGGAGAGAGGGAGGCGGATCAAAGATGGATAAAGGAGAAGATAGATTGAGAGGAGACAGACAGGTCAAAGAGGCGGGGTTAGAACCAGTGAAGGTGAATGTAGGTGGGGATTTAGGTGGGGGATAGGTCAGTCCAGGGAGGACGGACAGGTCAAGGGGGCGGGGTGAGCAAGAACTGGATTTCTTCTTGCTTTGCAAACCACTTAAAGAACATTATTGGGTCAGAGTTGGGCACTGTAAAATTTGGTTGTGGATTGCCAGTTTTTACATTGCATGGTTCCTCTACAAATCTGTTTTCAAAACTGCACATTCGCAGTATGTGACTCAAGGCCAGGTCTCTGGTGCACCTAGGCAACATAGCAATGGCGTTGCTGCAGACACTGACTGACATGTCTCCTGGGGAGGCGATGGATGGCCTAGTAATATTATCGTGGACTGTTAATCTGAAAACCTAGATAACATTCTGGGGACCCGGTTTCAAATCCTGGCATGGCAGACAGTGGAGTTTGAATTCAATAAATGTCTGGAATTAAGAGTCTGATGATGACCATGAATCTACTGTCGATTGTTGGAAAAATCCATCTGGTTCACTAATGTTCTTTAGGGAAAGAAACTGCCATCCTTACCTGGTCTGGCCTATATGTGACTCCAGATCCACAGTAATGTGGTTGACTCTTAACTGCCTTCTGGGCAATTAGGGAGGGGCAATAAAAGCTGCCTAGCCAGCAACGCCCTCATGCTGTAAATGAATAAAGAATAAACATTTGAGATCTAGGCTTCTGATAAAGGGTTAGCAACCTGATGGGTTAATATCATCATCTTCTTCCCACTGACGCTATCTAAGAAGCTGAGCATTTCCAGCATCATTCCTATATTTCAGTTTTGCAGCATTTACTTTTTGTTGTGGGTGAAAATTGGCTCCTGAATATCTACTTCCAATTTCAAGTTTTACTCCCCATCAAGAACACATGTAAATACATCGCAGAATGCAGTTTCTAATTGTATTATAATGGACGATCAGGTAAACAAGCAGAACATTGCTCAATTTGGAACGCAGAATAAATGTTTAAATCAATGGGTTCTGAGTCAGGGTGTCACTGGTGCTGCCAACTCTCCAGAATTAGTCTGGAGTCTCCAGCAATTAAATATTAACCTCTGGGACAATGCTGTGAGCAAAGAAAAGAAGGAGAAAAATCAGCAGGGCATTAAAATATTGTTTCTTAAATTTTTTCTTGGAACTAGTTGGAAAAATAATAGAAATTGTGATAAAAATGCTGGTTGAAAGGCAGTCAAGAATTATCCAGTCAGTATTGAGAATATATTCACTTTGTGATTGACCGTGGGTCTGTCATGATGGACATGTTGGGTGACCAATGGTGGGAGGGTGTGGGTCAGGGCATGGGGGTGGGCGTGGTGTTTGGTGGGAGGGGGTAGGGCATTGGAATGGGGATCGGGGAGGGTGTTGGAGTGTGAATTGGGGGAGAAGGTGGGAGTAGGGATTGGGGCAGTGGGTGGGATTGGGGAGGAGGGTGTTGGGGTGGGCATCAGGGGTGGTAGTGGGATTGGGAATTGGGGAGGAGGTGCAAGTAGGGATTGGGGAGCGGGTGTGGGAGTGGGCATCAGGGTGGATATGGTAGGGATTGGGGTGGGACGGGATGGGAATTGGTGGAAGGGTGGCAATGGGGATGAAGGGAGGGACAGGTGTGGGAGTGGGGTAGAAGGGGTGGGGATGGGGAAAGGTGGTGGGGATCGGGGAAGGGTAGGGGTGGGGGATGACGGGGGAATGGGGAATTGGGAAACGTCACATAGTGACGTCTCTAATACGATGTCCAACCAGAGTGGGTCCTCTTCTCTGTTACAACAGTGTGGGAGCTGAAACAAGTTTTCTGTTCCATAATTCTTTTGTTGCATTGAGCTGGGTCTCGATGACTGACTTTGGGACAAAGAAAAAGTAGCACAGGACAAACTGAGACCAGCAAGCTGATGGAACCGTCCAGGACAAGTGGCTGCATCTGGTAACCTGAATTGATTTTCTGAGGCAGTTGCACTTTGTGAGTTGAACACCAGGTGGCTCTCTGAATGAAGACATGTTGTAGCAATTGGACTCCAAAGTCTAATGAAACATTCTTACGCAGTGTTTCTCAAATGGTGAGAAATGAGATTGTCCAGGTAGGACCCTCAGGAATTGACATTCCTTCCAATGAAAAGGCAATCACAGGCTTGTCAGCAATGACTCAACCATTATGCCTTTCTTTACAGTTTAGCAATAAAACGTATGCTCAGCAAAATCGTTGCAATTTTTAATTTCCTTAAATTTCATTCATGGTTAATAGTACTAAAATGCACGGAAACGTAAAAAGACCATTCGTTGGAAAAGTGGGATTTTGTTTTTATCATGGCTTTTTTGATAAGATGGTTGGTAGCACACAAGATGCAGGAGGTTGAGAACCACTGTTCTAGGGGGTGTGTCAATAAGAGTCATCAGCTTTCACCAGTCCCACTGGAGTGTTTGTTCAGACACAGTTGGGGTTAAAAAGCAGGGAAGCTGTCAGCAACACTTTGTGCTGAGGCTGAGGTTTTAGAAGAATAACCACAATCGATCACAACACAGTATATCTCTTGAGGCGAGGCATCTCAATTGTCATAGTCATTTACATCACAGATAGGGGCTATTCACCCAACTGCCAGCTCC
Organism: Ginglymostoma cirratum; assembly: GCA_024137785.1. NCBI lineage: Eukaryota > Metazoa > Chordata > Chondrichthyes > Orectolobiformes > Ginglymostomatidae > Ginglymostoma > Ginglymostoma cirratum. The sequence continues at coordinate 2,915,710 of JAHRHZ010000138.1, forward strand.
CGCACAGAGCTAAGTGTGGTGACATTTTAAAAGGGGGGTAAATATCTTTGTTTTCTGTAATATCACAGTGCTATATTCGTTTCATGTAAGTACAGCAGAGCCAAGTTTCTTTTATTCTTGGTGTCACTCAATCCACTACTTTTAAAAAAAGTCCTGAAATGACGAGAAGGAAGGGAGTGTATAATAGAAGAAAGGCACGATGGTTAAATGGGGAACTAACTTTGGCAACTGGTCCCAAATGCTAGGCATATTATAAGTTATAAAAGCATTAATAGTTATACAGATAACATAAAATACAACACTGACCTCAGGCAGAGTTGTCCAATCCATTAGCCACTAGCCGCGTGCAGCTAACTAGTGACCCTGATGCAGCTAATTGCATTTTTTAATTAGTAAGTGCAAGTGTTAACTGTTGGACATGTGGTCTGGGATGATTTAAACAAAGACAACAGGAAAATGGAAAGCCAATACAGGGGTGAACACATGTTTTGGAAGAGTTTCTGAGATTCTTCAAAGAATGAGTGGGAGAGCCTCTTTGGTCCCCCTCCCACTGCCAAACCCCCTGAAATTCAAACCAATATTAGAACTCAAAGATCAATCAGAAAACTAACAGCATCATGTCGGGTGACTTGGAGACTGTTATAAATCAGATGAGAAACCACTATGTATGTGATCAGCCGAAAATGCCCATATCCAGCAGCTTGGACTAACACCCGATGAAAAAGACCCAGTGAAAATCTTTGCTTTTCTCTGAGAGGGCAATATGGGAGTCAAGGTGTAGGAAACTGGAGGTGAGCACAGCCTGAGGAAATCATATTGGACTTGAAACATCAACTCTGTTTTTTTCTTCACAGATATTATCGGACCTGCTGAGTTTCCCCAGCACTTTCTGTGTCTGTTGAACACAGCCTTAATGTTGAAATAAATGGCAGGGATTTGGTGTAGTACTATGCGAGATATTTTTGGAAAGCTTACTGAGAAGTGGGATAGTGTGCAGTGCTGCAGGAACAGCTATGCAGTGCCTTTGTTCAGTTCCAAGGAATCAGTTCCCAGTGAATTTTATCCTTTGTAGTGGACAAGGTGATGCATTGCAATGTTAGTTTCAGGATGCCAAAGTCAGGAGAGACTGGATGCTGGCAATATCACAAAACCTGGAAGACAGTAATTAGGCTACTGAAGATAAGATGCCATTCAACATTTCTTGGGCAACATGGGGATAAATATTATTACCTGAATAAAGTGCAGAGAACCTAGGGTGACAGCCTGAGAGTGGTGAACTGTGAAGATATCCTCAGAATTGTGTAACAAAGAGAGACCTGGAATGGACCTGATCAATATGTTAAAGATGGAACATTACAGTCAATGACGTGTTTAAGGTGATAGGGAACAACAGATTTAGGGGACATGGTTGTGACCAACACAACAAAGGAAGTGAGGCTTGATCTTGAAGTTTTACTTATTCCAAAGAGTATTGATACGTGGAGGAGCTTTCCAGAGCAAACAGGAAGTATTAACAGTGTTTCAGGAAGGTGACAGACAGAAATAGTTTATGTGGATGGGTAAAAATGAATCATCGGGGGGATAATTAAGGGATTGTGTTCCCCAAAGCGGGACAAGGGGAAACGTTTCATAGGTGCACCACCGGCGTTTATTCACCGGATGATCCTTGGAGGTATCAGAATGAAGGTAAGTTGCCACATAGATATGGGATGAACCAAGGATGGAAGAAGCATATGTGAACCTAACGGCTTTTCCATGCTCCAATGTATAAACGTAAACATTAACCCACCACAGTTTGGTTCTCACTCTCCACGGCTTCATTAAGAACACAGTACGGTTAAAATAAAACAATAAGACACATTTCACCTGTAAAAGCGAACAATAGACTAGACAACCCTAATAAAACATACTCTCCTTCTGCCTTGTTATCCAGTTGGACTGTAATGACAACAGCACATGGCCCAAATGAAAATGAGATGGTGTTAACCATTGGTTGACCAGCTCAGCTCCCCTTATTTTTGGCACATTTACACATCTAGAACTTATTTACTGTACTGTAGGTCAGGAATCTCTTTCTTCATGCAGTTTCTTCATCATGTGAAAGGATGCTCAGTTTTTTTGGCAGACACCAGTGTTCCACTTGTCTGAGCATGAATGTACTTTCCGCCAGTGTCCTTGCTGGTTCGCCAGTGATGGGAACGGGCGGAGAAACTGAACCCGTGTCCTGGACAGTGTCTCAGAACTGGCCAGCGGTGCTGGGGTCGCATTGCAAGAGGCGGACAATAGATGGGTCCTTTTTTGCTCCATTGATGAACTCTTCTAGAGAAAGTCTGCCTAAAATCCAAAAATGAGAGAAGGTTCAGGATGAGAATTTAATGGCTTAATAAACTTGACATTTTTGATAGATTAGCCCCCCCCATGTATCTTTCCACAACACCCCTTGAGCTCTCAAAAACTTACTCAACACAACATATATTTATATTGTATGGCTCATGTAACAAAATGTCCCTAGTGTTTTACAGGAGTTTTAGAAAGCCAAAGTCATGTAGCAACTTGCTTAGGAAAGCCCTATCTCGAGACCAAGGTTTTAGTCTGCCACCAGAACTTCTCAGTAATGGATAGCTTCACTTACGTTGCTAACACACTCCCTCAAGCAGTCTACATTGCCTCAGTACAGGGGGAATCTGACTGAGGTGCACAGAATTCTGAGGGGCATAGATAGGTTAGATAGAAATAACTCTTTCCCCTTCCTATGGGGCTTAATAACCAAGAGGCATAGATTTAAGGTAAGGGGCAAGAAGGTTAGCGGGGATTGAAGGAAGAATATTTTCATCCAGTGCATGGAGACTATTTGGAAAACACTGCCTAAATGCATAGTAGAAGCAGGAACCACCACTTCATTCAAAAGGTATTTAGATGAATATTTGAAACATAGAATTTGAAACCGTAGAATGCAAGGCTACAGGCCAAATGATGGACAATGGGGTTGGAGTAGATAGGTGCTTGATGAATAGAGCAGACTTGACAGGCCAAAAGAACTCTTTCCACGTTGTAAGACTGTATGACAAGACACCTGCAGGAATTTCCAAAGCAAGAACAACCTCCTGCTCAGTCTGAAAGCTAAAAGGAGTAAGCCTGCCTAAAGTCAGTAGATCAACAGTCCTGACCATTCAGGTGAGACTTGCACTGGATACTAGTATCAAGCCAGAAAGCTCAAAAACTCTGTCCTGATGCCTTCAGAAGTTTCCGAAGAGAACAAAATACCCGACTTTGAGGTGCTCACCTGAGCCAGCATACCAAACATCCACATCACTTTGAGACAACCATGACTGGGTTGGCCTGGCCCTGTAGACCGAATGCCTGACACTTGCTTCCCAAAAGTGAATCTTTTAGGGAGAACTCGGAGACTGGGGTACGCTCCTGTGGCAGTCAAAAGGGGCTGTAAGGACACTTTGAAGACTTCATCTTTAGTATCAGTCCCTATTTGAGGGAGAAGCTGGCCCAGGATCATTGCACAATATGCAAGCAGATAAATACCGTGTAGCCTCCTTTGAAAGAAAACAGATATTCGAGGCAGAGAGGAAACACAAGGAGAGGACTTCCTGAGCCGGCATCACATCCAAAACTCAGTCATCTGCAATATCGCATCCTGTTTAGAGTAAATTAGCTGCAGCAGTCACCTATTTGCCGACTGGAACCCTAACAAACACTCCAGAAAATAGACACTGTCACCTTTGTCTCCGAGGAGGAACAAAATAAAACAAATTTAAACTTGGAGACACTTACAAATGATAGATAATGATCCAATTTCACTTTGAAAGCCTCAATTGATCTTTCCTCCACCACACTCTCTGGCAGCACATTCGAGACTCGAACCACTCACTGAGAGGAAATGCCTTTCCTGATGTCCCCTTTACTTCTTATGCTAACTATTTTAAATCAGTTTTCTCTGGCTCTTCATCCTTTCAACACTAGGAACAGTTTCTCCCTATCGACTCTGTCCAGACCCAACCAATTTTGAACATCTCAGTCAAATCTCTTCCCAACCTTTTCTACTCCAAGAACAAGTGTACAGACCTCTCCTATCTTTCTACATAGTTGAGGTTCTTCATCTCTGGAACCATTCTTATGAATCTAGTCTGCACTCTAATACCTTTCGATCTTTCCGACAATATGTCAGTTGAAGCCGAAACAGTGTTTTAAAAGGTTTAACATGAATGTCTTGCTCTTGTAATCTATTCCCTGTTTGAAGAATATAGATCTGGTATCCATTATTAATCGCGCTCTCAATTGTTTTGCCAACTTCAATGACGTCTGTACACAGAAACCCAGGTTCCTCTGCTCCTGCACCCACTTCAGAATTGCATCCTTTATTTTATTTTGTCTTTCTGTGTTCTTCCAATAAAAACAAACCACTTCAGTCTTCATCTGCTCCTTGACCAACCATTCCATCAACCTGTTCTACATTATCTTCCTCAGGGTTTAAAAAAACCTTCACATTTTGTGTTACTTTCAGATTTTGAAATTGGACCTTGCATGACAAACTATTGAGGTCATTTAATATAACAGGAACAGCAAAGGTCCCAACACCCTGCCCTGGCAATCTACACTACAAGCCTGTCCCCTGTCTGAAACACAACTTTCACCTCTGCTCCGTTCCCTGTCAGTGTTGTGTCCATGTTGCTACTGTCTCTTTTATTCCAGGAGCTCTAAGGTTCCTCAAGTTTGTTGTGTTTCACTGTATCAAAGCCTTTTGGAAGTCCTTGTACATCACGCCAGCAGCATTACCCTCATCAACCCTCACCCTTAGCTCATCAAAAGGCAAATTAGCTAAAAATGACAAATCTGTGCTTGTTTCACTAATTAATCTGCACTTGTCCAAGTCCTTTTCTATCTTTATTCTTTCATTGCAGTTGTATCATTAGTAAGGCCAGGATTTTTTTACCCATCCCTAACTGCCCTTGAACTGAATGGCTTGCTAGTCCATTTTAGAGGGAGTTAAGAATCAACTGCATTGCTGTGGACCTGGAGTGTCACACAGACTGGGTAAGGATGTCAGATTCACTTTCTTAAAGGGTATTAGTGAACCAGATAGGTTTTAGTGACAGTTGACAGTAGTTACTAAGAGTAGGTCTGTATTCCACATTTATTAACTGAATTCAAATAGCTTCAGCTGCCGTGGTGGGATTTGAATCCATATCTCCAGAACATTTGGCTGGACCTCTGGAATTCCAGTCCAATGACATTACCATTATGCCACCTGCATAACAGTTACTCCATCTCAGCTCACAAAGGTAAAGAATAGCTCACTGACCATGCCGTCACTTACCATCTGCATTGGTGTCCATCTGACGGAAGATTTTTTCTGTTCTTTTCTCTGGGGTAGCTTCATCCTCGGACAATTTCATTACTGATGAAACCATCTTGTAGATAGCCTGTCCATGGAGAATAAAACCAGGTCTGTCAGTACTTAAGGCCCCCTCAGGTTGACTGCTCAAACCATTGAGAGAGTTGTGTTATTTTTAGTTTGTAACTCCTAGAACTTGTTGCCTATGTGGGTGATGGAAGTGAAGGTAAGTTATTTCAATAGGAATTTGGATGGGCACTTGGGTGAAAAAGACTTGCTGGGTGGCAGGAATGGAGTGGGGAGAAGAAGAGTAATTGAACTGCCCAACCGAGAGCTAGCATGCAACTCAATGGGCTGAAAGCAGCCTAGGACATAACGTCTCTATAATCTTTTCTTAAAAACATAGCCTGAAATTGAATCAAAGACAGATAATTTTATCATCATAGGCTCCAGGCTCCAATGTGTGGTGTGCCAATCTTTTTAACCATAGAGAGGGGTACGCTCAGCTGGTTAGTGGGCACCCAAATTTGTCCAGCCCGCATGACCAACCACAGGGTCTTACTCAGCATCAGAAAAATTCTTAAACCAGCTCCGTGGGACAAGGTGCCTCACCACTGCAGCCAATACATGAGGAAAACAGGAGATAAGACAGTGTTTGGAGAGCATTATTTATAGTTAGCTGACACTTGCTTGGCTCTGACAACAGTAACACTGAAATAAATGTCACTTTTGAAAATCCAGTGTCAGTGCCAAGGTAAATCAATCTGAAATCAGATGGAACAATTGAGGTAAGAAAGTCTAGTGGAGAACTGGGGGGAGGTGATTTCAGTAACCCCACAGATTGCCCAGAAAATAAAAGTTCATTTACTTTTGACTCACGTGATGCACAACAATTAGTGATTTGGGTTATTGATTTTTCTTAAATCATCCACAGAGTGCTATAACTCAGGAAGAGGCCATTTGGCCCATTGTGCTTGTGCTGGCTGTTTGGAAGAGCTATCCAGTTAGTCCTCATCTCCCATTCTTCCTGCACGGTCCTACGACCTTTTTTACCCTTCAGGGATATGGGCCAAGGGCAGGCAGGTGAGACCAGTTTAGTTTAGGATTATGTTTGGTATAGACAGGTTGGACCAAAGGGTCTGTTTCTGGGCTGTATGGCTCTATGTATTTATTCAATTTCCTTTTAACAGTGATCGACAACAACAGCTGTGTGTGATAATAATTTCCACTTGTATCCTCTCTTTTTTTTGCCAATTATCTTAAATTAGTTTCTTCTGACCATCCAAGACGGCAAAAAAGTTTTGCATTGATATTGTGATTCCAGGCAGTGATCCCAGCCCTGCCTGGCTTCAGCGTCATATTGGTTTAGGAAAAAGGGAGGAATTTTAGTTTGAGCAATTGCAAATGGGAGGCAAGACATGCCAAAACAAAATAACAATGCAGCAAAGGGAGCAGAAGTTCCATCTAAAGAAATCTCCCCTTGTTTTGACAGAGAATCTTGTACCTGGACTATCTCCAGCATCTCAGATTTGCTGATGTAACCATTCCCATCAACATCGTACATGTTGAAAGCCCACTTCAGCTTCTGTTCCAGACCTCCCCTGGAAGTCACACTCAGTGCGATGATGAACTCGCGGAAATCTATCGTGCCGTCTCCGTTGGTGTCGAAAGTACGAAATACGTGCTCCGCAAACTTTGAGGCATCGCCGTAAGGGAAAAAGTTACCATAGAGTTTTTTGAACTCTTCTATCGTCAGGTATCCGCTGGGGCAGTCCTTCAAAAATCCCTTGTACCATTCCTGGATCTCGTTCTCTGTGAACTCTGTGTTTTCCCGTAAATCCTGCAGTACCTCGGGACGTAGCTTGCTGTTCTGTTTCCCCATCCTCACCACCCCACAATGTAACTTCAGCTGGAAAAGAGAGAGGAGAAAGATTGTCCCGTCAATGATTCATAGAGTGAACTCCTCCTGGGGTGGTCTTATTGACATTCTCGAGAGAAAGTCTCCATTCATGACCCTGGATTAAACATTGTCACTGATGCGATGTAGGAAATGCAGCTGCCCAAATGTACACAGCAAGATCTCACAACTGTGACCACCAAATAGTCCCCTTTAGCAATATCTTGATTGAGGATCAATCATCAAGAGTCGGTGAATGTCCATCAGAATTCTTTCCTGACAGCTTTCCCATACCTTATTCATAGAACATAGAACATAGAACATTACAGCGCAGTACAGGCCCTTTGGCCCTCGATGTTGCGCCGACCTGTGAAACCAATCTGAAGCCCATCTAACCTACACTATTCCATCACCATCAAAGTGCAGGATTCAGGAAAATCCTGCTTCCAGGACAGGGTAAAACCAAGGTGGACTAATTCAGTAACTCTTCACTTCCTCTTTCAAAGAGACTGTATTGATATAGAATTGGGAATCAATAATAGAGCAGATTCCTTGGAGCCACTTGGCTTTTCAGTAAGCATAACAAATTACAAATAATGTTTTAGGTTGTAGGCAGAGATGGGACAATGAAAATGGAATTGAGAATAGGATGGGAAAGTGATACTCGTGTCCCTATGTTATTGGCCCATTGCTGAAGATGAAAATATACACTTGGTTAACCGAATCAATCTGCTTGCCCAGTTCAGTGTCAATTTCCTGCTGACCAGGAAATGTTTGACAAAAGGGCACTCAATAAACAGCAGGGGCATGTACTTTTCTGGTCAGAATTTTATTCCAACTTACACATCACAGCTCTCCGACACACCGATTACGTGCTCTCCACAGATATATAATATATTGAAACACACCTAGTTCTCCCCTTAGTCAATGTAGAACTGTCGCCTGCTGCCTAGTTCCATTTGACTTCAGGCCCTCTGTCGGACCGTATTGGATGAGAACAAGCACTGCTTCCCAATCCCTCCCACTCTGGCTCTGCAACCCAATCCCTCCCTTTTTGTGACTGCTTCCCACTCTCTCGCTTCTCGTGACTGCTTCCCAATCCCTCCTATTCCAGGTCTGCATCTCAATCCCTCCCACTCTGGCTCTGCATCCCAAATCCCTCCCTTTTCGTGACTGCTTCCCAATCCCTCCTATTCCAGGTCTGCAACTCAATCCCTCCCACTTCGGCTCTGCATCCCAATCCCTCCCACTCTGGGTCTGCTTCCCAATCCTGAGTGCTCCCCAGTCCCTCTCGCTCCACATCTGCTCCTGCGTGCTTTATCTGAATCCAGATGAGATTCCAACATGTCTGAGTGTTAACTAATAACCAGAATGTCCAGGAATCACGAGTCTCTCACCAGTCAGTCACCAATAACTGGGGACTTTATATTGCTCACATCTTCATAGCAAATAAAGAAACAGGCTAAAAGTTACAGTTAAAGTTGAGAAGGGGGTGCAGCCTGGTTCAGAAATTCACAAGAAAAAATCATTTAAACACCATCAGAAATTCAAGCAGGAATGACTGGTGTCCATCAGTGCTCCCTGCTTCCCATCCTAGTTAATCCTCGCCCATCCTAGTTAAGGGAGAGTGCGAAATACAGCCTTGGCCATATATTTATTCAGTGGTCACCGAATCATAACTGTTGGATTAACAGGCAATGGATGGAGGTGATTCACATAATCCTGGGATCACACTGTGCAAGTACAGTAATGTCCTTGAGGGATGCTCAGCTCAAACTGATTGGTAGCCATTGTGACCGTGCTAATATCTTGAATGAGCTATCGATTTGGGTCCACTCCCCTGCTCTCTTGCCGTTGCCTGACATGTTCTATTTATCCTTAACCTTTATCCTTCACGTGTTTTGAAAATACGATTAAATCTGCTTCCACTGCCCTGTCAGACAACGTATCCCAGATCACAACAACTTGATCAGTAACAATCAAAATCTCATCTCTTATCTGGTTCCTTGGCTAATTATTTTATATCTGTGTCTGTGATGACTGATCCTCCTGCCATTGGAAGCAATCTGTAGACATAGCCCACAAGACAAATAGATTATTATTACTTCTTTCATTCTGGTTTTGTTTTCCACCTTCACTGTCTCTGCCTGATTACATTAACCCTACTGTTGACTTTAGAGGTTACGAGCTCTGCTGATTCCCAGCACCGCTTGCCTCTTCACAGTTTTGATGTATTTTCTAATTGGGTTTCTATGCAGAGCGCACAGCAGTGAATGTGAGGCACCATTCTCAGTGCTGTTTCTGTAACCACATCCGAGCCGAGTATTTGTGGAGCCCTATAATCTGTAGACAGGAAGCTAGGTACAGCTGCATGGAGGAATCTAAAACATCCACAAACACACAAGGTGAAGTTTCAGAAGCTTGTTTACACACCATCGACAACATGTTTACTGCGTCTGCAGAACTAAAATGCACCTGACACAGAATCGTAGTTACTTACATCTGCATGACTTCCTTCACTACAGTCACCCAGCTTGTCACTTATGACTCAGTATCCCTGTCACGCTCAGAACCAGAAAGTACTTTGTAAGGATACAAGTCTCACTCTGGAAGCCTGAGAGCACAATCTGGACTGACACTCCCAGTGCAATGCTGAGGGAATGCTGCACAGGCAAGACTAAAATATACCACTGGTACCATTAGAAGGAGAACAGGAGCTTTCTCCAGTGCCTGGACAACCCTGATCCCTCAAAATCATGTCATGACCAACATGTTATGAGGTCATTATACACAGGAGCAGAAGTGGGCCATTCAGCCTGAACAACCATTCATGGCTCATTTGATAATTCTCAACTTCACTTTCTTGTCTTTTCCCCATAACCCTCAGTGCTAACTAAAAACCTCCCCCTCTCTCTTTCTATCTAGGTCATTATCACATTGCCAAGTTTGGGATTTTGCCGTGCACAAATTGGTTGCTGCGTTTTCTGCATTACAATTAAGGTTGCATTTCTAAGGCACTTCATTGGCTGGAAAGCACTTTTTGGGAGTGATGATCAGGTTGGTGAACAAGTGTCTTTAACTACAGAGATAGCAGGAACTGCAGATGCTTGACAATCTGAGATAACAAGGTGTAGAGCTGGATGAACACAGCAGGCCAAGCAGCATCAGAGGAGCAGGAAGGCTGACATTCCGGGC